>CAUYON010195058.1:0-13421 GCA_963573935.1 Arctocebus calabarensis | reverse complement strand
CTGAATTCTATGGTACTGCCATCTTATGCCCTCAAATGTGAGAGAGGAGAGATAAAGTCCCTTATTCTTTATTCTTTTTTTATCAGGGAGTATAGATCTATAATTAGAATTATTCTAATACTAAGCACTCATAGCAGATGGTGGGGTAGGGTGTTAGGTTTGATTTTCTTTGGCTATAACATGAATCAAAGAGAAACATAGGATTTTTTTTTTTTTTTAGTTATTGGGCAGAGTTGGGAGAGCAGGAAGAAAGAAAAAGAATGAACACCTATGTAAAGTCATGTATTCATTTGCTCGTTTGATAAAAAATTAAGCACCTACTATGTGCAGGTGCTGGAAGTCCATTAATGAACAAACCTGATGGTTAGCACCCTCATGGAATCTGTGAACACGTAATGTGGAGATTATTCCCTAACAGGCATTGTGGGAGGAGAGGCAGAGGACGGGGCTACCAAGACGGTGTCTGACAACCTGGTCTGGGCCTTGTGAAAGGCTTCCCTGGGGGTGGCATTCACCTGGCACTGGAAGGCTGAGCAGGAGTTGATGGGGTTGAAGCGGCCTGGTGGTAGCTAGGAATTCTTGGCCAAGGAGGGCTCAAGTGCACAAGTCCTGGGCTGGGAGAGAGCAGGTGCATGGACGGACTGGAGATATGTTAGCATGTCTGGATGGCAGAAGAAAGGGAAAGGTGCACTCTGGAGGCCAAGGCAGGTGGGTTTCCTGAGCTCCTGTGTTCAAAACCAGCCTGAGCACGATTGAGACCCTGTTTTAAAATAGCCAGGCATTGTGGGGGGCACCTGTAGGTCCAGCTACTTGGGAAGCTGAGGCAAGAGAATTGCTTGAGTCCAAGAGTTTGAGGTTGCTCTGAGTTGTGATGCCACAGCACTCTACTGAGGGTGACATAGAGTGTGTTTGGGGGGAAAAACAAAAAAGGAAGGAAGGAAGGGAGAGAGGGAGGGAGGGAGGGTGGGAAGGAAGGAAAGAGAAAAATGGTAGGAGAAGTGTTTGGGAAATCAGTTTGGTCTTCTAAGGCACGTGAAAGTGTCTGGTCTTTTATATTTTTTTTAAATACTTGAAATATAGTAACTTAACTATAAAAAGTTAAAAAAAAAATAGGTGTATAGCATGGATATAGGCATTCCAAAGGGAAAGTGGCAGAAAATTGATGTCGGATACAATAATTTCTTGGTGGCAGCACTGGCATAGACTAGTCACCACCCTCCTGTGTGGAAGGTGCTGGAAGACAGAGAGAATTGATAAAATCATCCAGGAAAATGAATATATGTGTGTGTGAGTGAGTGTGTATGTTTGACATAGAAATTGCATATCGATAGGCGGTTGAGTATTTGCAGAGTGATGTAAGCATGACATGGTTAAAGATTAAAATCCAAATTAGGTTTGGAGAGGGACATTAAAGTAATTCAAAACTAATAAAATAATACATTACAGCAAATAATCTGGGCAGGTTCCTATCTTACTTTCATTCACGAAACTAATTTATAGCATTGTAAATTATGAGTAAGGGTGCCTAACCTGACCAAGCCTATCCTGACAAAACATTTTGCATCTCACCCCGAGGAGCCAAGCACTGAACTGTGTGCGGGTTAATACTGATATTCAAGGTGAGAGAGATGAACGCAAATCAATACATAGCTAGTCTTGATACAGTGCTGAGAATAAAACGCAGTTTAGAATTTTCAGCATGGTTTTCTTAACGATATGAACGGTGTGTTTAGTCTTTATGAAGGAAAAAAAAAAAGTAAAGAGACCTCTGGATAGAAAGAGGGGTGTACAGTGTCCCAGGAACGTGGTTAATTGAGGATTGGGTGTCACTTGAACTTAAGCCTGTGGTTAAATCATGGCTTATTCTTCAGGAATGACAAGGACTAGGCAGTTATTGAAATAATGAATTGCTCACTTGTCCTGGGCAAAGAGAAAATTCCTCTGGTTGAATGAAATTGTGGGAGGAGGCGTTCGATAGGCTTAGAAGGGCTTAAGAGTCTGGGCGAGGCTTGTCCCCCGACACTGAGAAGGCAGAACTTTGGGGGATTGGGTATCCATAGCAAAAGGTACACATTAAGAAAGGATTCTAATGAAAAACCTCATCGTTTTTCAAAGGGAATTGACACTTGATACCTGAAGCATTTTCAAAATGAATGTCAAAAATAGAGCTTAGTGGCACAATTTTAAGTCAAAGTCAGGGCTGATATGATAAGGAATTTGAAGAGGTGTAGGGGGGAAGAACTCACTGTAAGGGCCAAGTTGGACGAGTGTAACAGGCATCAGTTATTTTAAGTTTTAAAAATGGAGTAAAACCTACTTGTCTACACACTGGTTACTTTCTAAGACCCCTGGTGGGTGCCTGAAACGGTGTGTCATATGGAATCCTATGTATACCACAGTTTTTTTCCCTATACTTCTGATAGGGGTGAATTTATAAATTAGGAATATGAATTCCCATACTTATGATAAAGTTGAATTTATAAATTAGGTTTAGTAAGACATTAACAATACCCAGTAACAAAATAAAACAATTGCAACTTCAATATGTCACTGGCTTGTGGTTTCTGTTTCTTGTTCTCAAAACTTTCTTGTAGGACACTCAGCCTTCTTCGTCCTGTGATGACGGTGACCTAAAATGCCTTTGTGAAGAGGGGACGGATGGGGAGGGGCCTCAAAGATGTCATCATGCTCCTCAAGACAGAACGTGATTTAAAACATATACATTATGCACTTAAAACCTATCAATGGTATTTTCCCACTGAATATTTTTGAACCGTGGTTGTCCGTGGGTGACTCAGTTCAGGAAAAGCAAAGCTGAAGATGGGGGTGGGAGGGCTACCGTAAAGGCAGAAATAGCTGCGTCAACTTTCAGCTTGCCACTTTTAACTCAAAAGTTTCCCAGTCAAAAAGCTTCTGTCTGAACTCGGACGTTTAGGATACCTGTTGGAGTCTAATTTTTAAATTAGATCAGGGCACCCTAATATACAAATCCTTTTGATTTATTCCGTGACTGGACTAGAACTCCTTTTGCACAAAATTCCCGAGAAAGAAAAAGACCAGAATTGGGAACTCGGAGGACTTTTTCTGTTGGTTTGTTTGACGTTTTCTGATACGGCTTCCTGGCATCTGGTGCCTTCAGGATGAGGTGAACTAGGTCATCACCATCACTGTCAAGTGGGATTCTCTTAGTGTTTTAGGGTAGACAGCAGGCTCTCGTGAATCTCTACTCCTCTTCCCACCTAAGCGCTTCATCCTCCAAGCAAATGTTGGTCCTCTCCTTTGCCGACAAAATCAGTCATTCAAAACCTATTACTATAGCGAAGACGCTGCCATCCTTTGGGTGGGACTCAGGAATCAGGGTTTCTAATCAGAACTCCATATGGAGAACATCCCTGCGTTTCCTCCACCACGTTGTGTCACACGGCAGAATGGGAAAGGATCCACCTTTGAACAATTCCACGTTTTGATTAGATCTTCAAAATCCCACCCCACAATCCTGCATGTCTAAACAAACACACTTCTAAAGGAAGCATAGCAAAATAAAATAACAGAAAGAACAACCTGCTTGCAGAGCAGAAGTAGCTCAAGGCAGGGAACGTGGCCCTGCTTCCAGTGGGCAGACCCTGCTGAGGCTGGGTGTTGCTCCAGGTGGATTCCCTGTGTCCCCTGCCTCTAATCTTTGGGTTGGAAAAAACAAAATAAAATGAAATTCTGATATGTCAAATTGTGACAAACTACAACACACTTCAGGAGAGGAAAAATGACAGTTTTACTGCTGCAGTGATTATAAAGAAACAAAGCAAATTAACTACAATATGGAAACAAGTTTGTCACATTGTAAATCCAAGACCTAAAACATATTTTAGGAGTATCAACCTGGAAAGCTGAAGATTTCCCCCCAAATACCACTAATGATTTTCTTCTGATTTTATTAGCCTTATTTTTCACCCAACTGAAATCTTCAGCTAGAATTGTTTTCCTCTCTAGGAAATTTTTATTGTGTAGAGTTGGACACGTTCTTTATTACATTGTCTCTGTAAGAGATGCAATGAAACAGTCGTGTTTATAACTTAATTAAATGTGACCATTTAAACAGCAATGTTTATACATAATACCAGTAAAATCAGAAAGTGGGTAGTATGTTTGATAAGTTTTGCTCAAACAGCTTTCTTTATGAGTGTCTCTTACATATCTCAAAGAAATACATCGATCCGGCATGGCCTGAATTTTACAGTGAAAAATCCTCAGATGAGTTCACCTCTGCTGTGTTTGAAATTAACAACCTAAGCAGGGGTGTCGTGAATGGGTGCACAGGCTGTGGACTGTGCAAAGACGCCTACCTCAGGAGCTCATACTTCTATCCTGGGATCCCTTTTGGTTCCATCTTCAGATATCATAGCATTAGCTGAGAGTTTCACTTAGCTGAGAGTATCATTTATTAATACGCTTATTTCCAATAAAACAGTAGCCAAATAAATAGACCCAAAGTTTTAAATAAAATAGAACCATCAGTGCCCATATCGAATCCACGTGAATATATTATTGATAAAAATCTAGAACCTTGAGGAGGGGCAAGGTGACCACAGAGATGGAGCTGTGACGTAGCCATAAGTAAAATACGCCAACAGCCATCGGAAGCCGGAAGAGACAAGGAACAGATTCTCCCACAGACCCTCCTGAGAGCGCAGCCCTGCCAACACCTTCATTTTGGCCCAGTAATAACTGATCTTAGTCTTAGGCCTCCAGAACTGTGAGAAAATAAATTTCTATTGCTTTAAGCTACCAAAAAAAAAAATCTAGATATTAATTGTCTATTTTTTTGAGACTTTGGAAAAAAAATAAGAAGTTCACTGATACTTCATACTCAGCCTCAGCGTCAAAGCGCTCTATAATGTCTTGTTTGACAATGTGAACGTTACTTTCTTGGCATTATTATTACTAATATTGCTTAATATTTTGATGCAGTAATTGACGGTTTTCTTTTCTGAATGTATTTATCTTTGTTCATCCTTTACGTGGTTTTTATTTCTAGTTCTTATCTTAAACATTGTTATTGTGGTTAAATTTTAAGCCTTTTAAATTCTGTGAAAGCCCCAAAATGGAAACCTATTTAACACATGTATATGTAAAAATAAAAAATAAAAAAAAAACCTAGAACCCTATCTTATGCTATATAATCCTAATAGTCTAGAACTAGCAGAATAATTCATTTTTATACGAGGGAAGGTGTATGAACAGAACACATTTCTGAAATAAATGTTTCTGAAAATCAAAGAGCACTCAGAGTAAATGGACAAGGAGGGTAGGAGCGTAGTAGGCTCTCAAGACATGTCTGATTCTTGATCGATTGTGTACACCGATGGCTGATTGGCCACATGCTGCAGTTATTTAAGGAGGGCAATTAAAAATGATCTATCACCTCTCCATGGTCAGTTTTAAGTGCTGCTTTTTAAATATTGGGTAACCACCCAATGCCAGGGCTGCCTCTGGAAGCCACACCCTTTGCCAAGAGGGCAGGTGGCTCCAACTCTTTGAGTCTGTCCTACAGGGCGGTTCCTTTCTGTGCCTCCCTCCCCATGTTCCCTGCACTTTACCAAACCAGGTTATGCAGGAGGTACGTGATCCCCCACTCCGTGGTGGAGGAGAAAACTGAAGCACAGAGAACAGAGAGAAGCGAGGCTGCGGGGGTTCCGTGCAGAGAGGCAGCCCTGTGCTGAATCAGTGCTGCCCAGGGCTGCCCGCAGTCTCGCTCCTGACTACTGGTGGGCCACTTGGTTATCCAGCGAGCATCCCAAGGTCAGTTTGATCCCCACCGCCTTCTACTCTCATTCCTTCTTTCTCCCTCTGGGTGTCCCTCTCTGTCCGGTCAGCCACCAGTCCATCGCCCTTCTTCAGCCCTCACTCCCAGGTACGTTCTGGCTGGGCAGAGTGGGGTCTGAAGCCCAGCCGCCTCATCTGGGTTTGTTAGAAATGCAATCTCAGGTGTCAGCGTCTTCACTTTAACAAGAGCCCATGGGACTCTCCCAGACCACCAAGCAGCGGGGCCACAGCTGGGCTAATTTAGTACCTTCCCTTGATTTGGGAGGGTTAATTTCTCCGTTCACTCTAGTCTAGGGCATCCGTGTTTTCTTCAGTAAGTCCCTTGCATGGGCCTAAACACGCACATATGCACACACACGTGACACACGCATTTGGGGAAGGCAGTTCTGTCCTCTTACTCATCTCTCAGCCGGCACTGGGTCTTCCCACCTTCTCTTTGAGTCCTTCCCAACCCCCAATTCCAGCTGAGATGGCACCTCTCCACAACATCAGGTCCAACTCTTAGAATTTCAGAAAAAGCCAAAAGCTGGGGAAATTCGCTCCAGGTAGAGTTTTTAATTGAACACATTTTTACTTGATGAAAAACTCACAGTTATTTCCTCCTTGTTTTTCTTAATTCATCTTGGTTTGATTGGGGGGAAGATAGTTTTAGAAGTTAGTCTCGCAAACTAATATTTATAGATCACTTCAGATTTTGTGACCATTTGTACCAGAAATGTCGACAAATTAGATATATGTCTTTTTCTCCTTTGGGTCACCCACTCCCAGAAAAGTTTTATTATTCAGATGAAGCCAAGAGAAGTAAAGACATCCCAATAATTATTTAATACTTCCCCAGAGGCCATCATTGTTCCTGGAAGTTGGTAATTTCCTGCATGAAAATCGCATGTTCCTCTTTACTCTCAATAGTTTTTTAGCACAAGCATTTTTATCATACAAATGAGAAGTAGCTGGCTTTATGAAGAGTACACACATGGAGGCAAGGTAATGAAAAATTTAAAATGACACTATCATTGGGCATGGTGCTCACGCCTGTAATCTTAACAATCTGGGAGGCTGAGGTGGGGGGAGTTGCTTGAGCTCAGGACTTTGAGACCAGCCTGAGTAAGAGCGAGACCCCATCTCTACTTAGGAAAAAAAAAAAGAAAAGAAATGAAAAAACGAGCTGGGGATTTTGATACCTGCCTGTAGTCCCAGCTATTCAGGAGGCTGAAGCAGGGGGATTGCTTGAACTTGGGAGTGTGGGGTTGCTGTGAGCTATGATGGTGCCATAGCACTCTACCCAGGGTGACGGAGTGAAGCTCTGTCTCAAAAAACACACAAACAAACAAACTAAAATGACACTATCCAGGCAGCCCTTCCTCAACTTACATCAGCTTACCCAATATTTATAGAGTGCGGACCCCAGCTTCCAGACAAGAAAACAGTCCCTGTCCTGTGTCTCACCACCCACTGCACTAGACACCATCCGGGGTAGTTGCCTGTGGAATTATTGATATTGTCCCCTCACTTTTACCCTAGTAGGTCTACATCAGTTCACTGTGAGATCCCAGATCCCAACAGAGTTGTGAGCACTAAATGTGGAAATTCACAGGAAGGGACCCTAAGCACAGAATAAGAATAAAGAAACTAAATTCATTTACTAAAAGAAGAAACAATTCATTTGCTTATGAATGATTGCTTCATATTGCCTGGGTGATTAAAAAAACAAATAAAAAAAACCCTCCCTTTCTTTGTATTCAGGTTCATTTATTTATTCATTCAAACAATATTTATGACATACATACTATGTGCCAGGTAAGGTTGATTCTACTGGGGGTAAAGGAATGGAAAAGGAATAAGGAATTCTACTTATTTCCTGCAGCCATGAGGCTTACTTTCAATTTCCTGCCTTGTAATGTTGTAAAAGTGATGTAAATAATGGGTATGTATTAATCAGCTCAGGATGCCAGAGAGAGATTAGACAGAGAGAGAGATTGAGAGAGAGAAAAGGGAAGACTCTGTGTTTTCCTGTAAGGGCACTAATCCCATCATGAGGGCCCCACCCTTGTGACCTAATTCTCCCAAGGGCCCCACTTCCTAATACCACTACTTGAGGGTTAGGGCTTCAATATAAGAATTTGGGGAGGAATAATTTAGTCCTTAGCAGTGTGCAAGTGTTTGGAAGTTCTCTGCTCCTGGAGAATTTTCACTTTCTATCCAATTATTGAGCATCAGCTGTGAACCAGGAATGGTGCTAGGATTGGGGAACCTAGTAGTAACCTGAGACCCCATCTTCTTGTTGCTCTTGGGTCTTTTAGGCAGTGTTCTCTGTCCTGCCTTGAGTTCCTTCCATCCTAATCCTCTCCATCCTCTTAAAGCTCCATTTTCTCTTCCTCCAAGAATCTCCTCCTTCTTCTTCCATTCTAGGAAATGTGCCTGTGGCATTTCATATAGCTCTCTTTTTATAACCCCTCTTTTTCCTTCTTCTTTTCTTGGCTTACATGTTGGTATTTTCTGGTAGACTTGGGAACCCCTTGGGGACAGGGACTTGATTGTTTCCGTATTTTGCCAAATCCTACTCCCCTCCCCCTCCCTCCAGCCCCACTCCCCAGAACGTTGCCCTGCACAGAATGAGCCGCCTATTTATTTGTATGGAATGAAGGGACACATTTGTGGGGTCACTCCCGTTGGCTTCCCATGCTGCCCTTTTAGCCTTTCCCCCGGTCTCTCTTGCCCATCTCTTCAGTGTGGAATGACACACCATTTCTCCCTCACTGACCCCTGAGGGCTGCTTTCTCTTTCCTTCCGTGTCTGCAGACAACCACATTTTGTCCTCTCAGCCTCTGCATGTGCTGTTCCTGACTCTTCCCACTGCCTGGCTTCTCCTGCATTCTCGCTGTCACCTCCTCTGAGAAGCCCTCTCTGACTACTTTGCTGAACTAATTTCTCCCTAGACCTCCTCTGTCCATCTTTTCATGTTGACCCTCGGACATAGCATGTACCCTTGTGGGCAATCATGTAGTATTTCATTTCTTGTGCTAAAACAGTGGTTCTTGACTAGGTCTGTTTACCTCCCTGGGTAAATTTTTGGTTGTCCCAGCTAGAGAGAGGGTGCTGCTGGGTGTTGCTAAACATTGTGCAATGCACAGGACAGCCCCCTAGCCCCCAGCAAAGAATTGCCTTTGGTCACAGTGTCAGTAGTGGTGGACATACCCACAGTGAGGACAGGGGCCTTTACTGTCTTGTTTCTGTCAATCTTAGGGTCTCACACAGTGCCTGGCACAGAATACTCCTTTAACTGATGTTTGTGGCATGGATAAATTAAGTGCTATATTAAAATATAGGAGGGAAATGTAACATGGAGGCCTCCAGCTCATTATTTCGGAATAAATGGAATCTGAATTCAATGCTATGCCATCAGACATTCTTTAACAAAATGTTGCTGTTGACTCACGGGTGATCCCACTGCCAGGATGGGGGAGGGGCACTTATCTACCCTCTGTTCTTGAGGGTGCTGTGAATGCACCTCGTCCCAAGTTTCAGGGGGGCTCAGGGTAAGAATCGCGCCCATCTGTATCATGACAAGGGGATTGTGCAAAGGTTTGCCAGAAAGGGAAGAATAAAGAAAATAATATTTAATAAAAAACCCTGATTTAATGATAAATAATCATGTTCTGCCTCTGACATTAAAGGGCATCATTGTCTCAGCTCAGCCATGTAAATCATCATAATGGACGAATCCTTTAAAAGTAACATGGAATTTAAAAATGGAAAATAGGAGGACCTCGCAGGATGGCTGTGAAAATCCTCCTTTATTATCTAGGTGTGCTTAATAGTCCGTTGCCTGGGGAAGAATCATTTGCTAACCCCGAGGAGCGGCTCGTTTTCCAATTCAATCACTCAGGCGAACACTGTCTAGGACTTCTGTTCCTCCCCCTCCCTCCTCCGCCCCCCTCGTGACTTCTTTTGTCACTGTCTAGAAAGTCTATCGCTGCCATAACTTCCATTAAAGCATCTACTAGGCAGTTTCAAAAGAACAAGGTAGGTTCACCATGAACTGGTGCAGTTAGCAGCAAATCAACCTTTAATTGACGAGAATGACTCATTTGAAAGGGATTATTAGCCGAATGTTAATTGATTAGTGGAACTAAAGCAATTAAAGTGAACAGAGCCTTAGCCTTTCTCCACCCATCCTCAGCACAGGCATCCTTCCTCCACGTGACTCACCCTCACGGAGGGTGAACATTCCCGGTCTGCAGAGACAAAGCTTCCCTATAATAGGTCCCAAGGTTCTGTAAGAGGCTTTAAAGTCAAGAAATGGAAATAAAATGACTGAGTAAAAAAGACTACCTGCTACTCCATACGCCTGTATCAGACAGAAGCAGCTAGGTTATGCTGCTGTAACAAATAACCCCTAAATCATAGTGATGCAGCACATCAAAAGTTGAATTTTGCTCATGCTGGATATCAGTGAGTTGACAGTGTTGGTTGGGCTTGCCCATTAAAAACCCCCAAATCATAAGGACTTAGCATAATAAAGGATGACTTTTTATATGTAAGCTAAAAGAAAGGGCTCTCTGCTCCTTGGTATCACTAACTTCTAAGGAGACAGAAAATTGTTTTCTACCATAGACTTGGAGGAGGAGAAGTGAAATAACCATAAGTAACTCTGCTTATTACCCTAGTGCCTAATGCAATTAAAGAACATTAGTCCTCCTCCTCCTCCTCCCCACAATATTTGATACCATTATCAAGGTCTGACTATGTCAGGATCTGCCTTGATGTAGATTATCTCAATGACTGTTCGCAACAGCTTGTGACAGAGAGAGTGTTATACACCTCGTTTCTGAAACGAGGCCCAGAGTGGTTAGTAACTTGACCAGCGTCACGCCTTGTACATTGAATAGCTGGTTTCATCTCTAGTTTGCGTGACTCTACATGCTGTAAATCCCCTTCATCTTTTCCTTCAGGGTGTCTCAAGGTACTGTGGGTATAATTCTGGTGGTTCCCAACCACATAATTTTAGGTAGCACATAAGCCAACATTTTAAAATAGCCAATATTTACTGTAATGTGTATTTGAAAAAGATGCAACTCGCATGGCAAGATCATGATCTAATAGATATTATTGCTTATGTTGAGGCTTAACTGAATTTTTAAGTTTAAAAATAGTCCACTTCTAAAATTAAGTAAATATAATAAGAGTAGTACTGTACACAGATTGGGGGGAAACTTGACAGTGGTACACAATTAATGGAGGTTTGAAAATACTATGTTTTTTTCAGTTAACAAGTGAGTCAGGAGAATACTCAGGTATCACTGACTTTGGGAAGTATTTGTCATCGTTTCTTTCACCTGCCTCCACCCCAGTGGTTAAGAACGTTCTTCTGTGCCAACATCTAGTCTAGTTTAGGGACAGTCATATTGCATAATAGTTCTCTAACATGCCTGGTCTTCCCCATTAGACTATGTAACCTTCAAGGGGGTTAGTTAATCTTGGTATTTCCAGCTCCTGGCCTGATTAGATATTTTTAAATGAAACCATAGAACTTACTTTTCTGGAGTTTGCAATCTAGTGGGACAGAAAGAGGAAAAGAAAGAGAGAGGGAAATGGTTTGAATCAAAAGAATTCTGCAATAACAAGTAAAATATTGCATTGAAATCGACAAGTAATTTACCGGCTCATGCATTGCAAAGTCAAAGGCAATGTGTACTTCAGGAAAGGCTTGGTCTAGCAGCTGGACAATCTCTCCAAAAAAGCAACTTCTTTCTGTTTCCTGAGCCTGCTTTTTCTTGCAGCTACAAGATGTCAGCTAGAAGACCCTGGAGATATAAGCTTCCTCCTTCATATCCAGCAGGAAAAACAAAGTGTCTTTTTTTGGACTGTTTTTCTCAGCAATTGTGCAGCTTATCACTGGGATTCGACCACCTTATGTTATATGCCAAGTTCCCAAACCAGTATCAGGGATACTTGGATGATTGACTTAGCTGAGGTCACCTGCCCCATGTGGCAAGTTCTGGAAGTGGGGTCTGGGCTCCCAGCGTCCTGTGAGTATCTAGCAAAAATCAGGAGCTAAAAGGAAGGGAAAGCAGAAGGATGTAGGGGGGCATCTGGAAAATAGCCGCTCCAGAAACATGAATCTGACTCCAATGAACTGTGAGCATTTGTAACTATCCTTTGATACCCCTGTGTCACCTTGAAAGCGATGACTTTGTCTTTGTCTCCCCACAGGTCTCCACTGCCTTTAAATCAGCTTCCCTAAGAGTAGTTGAACTCTAAGGCACCCTCCGTGTGGCGTTTCCCTTACAGGGGACTTCGCACCTGCCTTCTCCAGCCCTGTTTCTGGTCTGTTTCACACACCAGTAAGATCATGAAAAAGCTTAATTTGGGACGCAGCTCTCTTAGGCTCTCGACTTTACATTGAGATCCTATTTTGTATTGCCTTGTTAAAATCGTCTTCCCCAATTTATCTTTCCATTTATTTTTCTGGGTGTTCTTCTAAATTTAAAAATATGTTAGGATTATTTTTAGATCCTACTCATTAGTGCTGAGAGACTGTTTTCAAACAGATTTATTCTTTTCTCTCCTTTGTTTGATACTGTATTTGATTCCTTATTTATAGTGTTTTCTCACTGCAGGCACTCTTTCTACAAATCTAAATATTGGAGGAAAGGACCAGTTCTCCATATTGGTGAAGTTGTGGACGAAATGTGCCCTACTTTTTTTCCGAGCGTGTGGCACGTAGGTTGGAGATCACAAATGATGAAGGCTTACTGGTCAAATCATATTCATAGATGTGGGTTGTTCAGTCACACACGCTGTGTTTAAATTCAATGAACACTAATTGCCTCCCCCCCCCACTTGATTAAAGGGGAGACTCCATTTAAAGTCTCAGAATCATTCACATCTAAATCTGGATTTAGGGCCTGTTTAAAACTTGATTTGAAAACACTGAAGCCACTGTATTATATGGCAAGTGTTGGATGGAGTGTTCACCCTTTGGGTGTATGACTTTCACTATGGCTGCTGGGACAAGACTTGAACTCTAGGCCTCTGTGACCTAGGAGAGGGCCCTTGCTACAGTTTCTTACTGAATGAGGGGAGTGGGGTCACTGGTTTGGAACTGACTCTTGCTTTTGCATGTCAAGAGGCGATGTCTGTGACATTGACTCACCTAGGTTGAGTTCACGTCATGGAAGAGTTGGGGGTCTGTTTTATGTGAACCTGCTATCTGTTCTATCATTTTGAATTGCACTACCATGGGTAAGTTACTGCCTTTCCCAGAGCCTCCATTCTTTTTTTTTTGTTTGTTTTTGTTTTTACGACATCATAACTGTGTACATTGATGCATTTGTGGGGGTCAGTGTACTAATTTGATATACAACATCAAAAGCTTACATCAAACTGATTTTTCTATCACCTTGCTTACTTATTTGTTGTGATAAGACAATTATACTCTTTTCTTTTCTTTTTTTTTTTTTTTTTGAGACAGAGCCTCAAGCTGTCACCCTGGGTAGAGTGCGGTAGCATCACAGCTCACAGCAACCTCCAATTCCTGGGCTCAAGCGAGTCTCCTGCCTCTGCCTCCCACATAGCTGGGACTACAGGTGCCCACTACA
>CAUYON010195056.1:0-17700 GCA_963573935.1 Arctocebus calabarensis | reverse complement strand
GAAAGTCAACCCCAGCCTTCCCAGAGGAGAAGGAAGCCCCAGCCTCAAGGGCTCCTCCTGTCCCCTCCTGGCCTTGCAGGTGTGCCCTCCTCCGGGGACTGCCAACCTTCACCTGTCTTTTTTTTTTTTTTTTTTTTTTTTTTTGAAACAGAGCCACAAGCTGTCACCCTAGATAGAGTGCCGTGGCATCACAGCTCACAGCAACCTCCAATTCCTGGGCTCAAGCGAGTCTCCTGCCTCTGCCTCCCAAGCAGCTGGGACTACAGGCGCCCGCCACAACATCCGGCCATTTTTTTGGTTGCAGCCATCATTGTTGTTTGGCGGCCCAGGCTGGATTTGAACCCGCCAGCTCAGGTGTACGTGGCTGGCGCCTTAGCCCATTGAGCCACAGGCGCCGAGCCTTCACCTGTCTTTTGAGGCCCTGCCAAGTCCCCACCCCGACATGAGCTGTGCTCTCACACACACAGGAGCCCTCATCTCTGGGAGCCGCCCCTTCATGCTCCTCCCCTGCTCGTGCTGGAGTCCGTGCATCCGTGCCACTCCTTGTCAGTCTCAAGCCCACACAGTCGTTTGGGGTCACACCTGTTCAGTGTCCGGGAAGGTGGCATTGTGATTCCTGGCTCAAGTTTGCTCTGAGCCTTGGGGTCCTTAAGGCTGGAGGCCCCTGGGAGGTACAGGGACCTGTCCACCACAACCACACGCAGGTCACCCTCACAGTCTGGCTACTGTGGCAGTGAAGGTGGCCCAAATTCACACACATGCACGGTTAGAGCCCTGGGAAAATAATACCAGGAGGTGACCGTTATCAAATGCCTGCTCTCTGACCCAGGACGGGTCCTGGAAAAGTTTTCTCTCAGCAAGAAAGGGGGATTGGAAAGCTGCGTTTTGGTCCTGGAAGTATTTGGTGTCAGTGCAGGGCCCCCGCAGCCTGTGCTTCCCCCGCTTCGCAGGGCCGTGCAAGAGTGGGTCACCTCAATGCCTTCAGTTCTGTGGCCATCACCGGGGACAAAATGGCATTATTGTATGTGTCACTAATCCTTGGAGAGGCTGCTTGCACATAGAACAGAGGCACAGACAGGGGTGCGTGGGAGATCCAAACCCAGCTCGGTTTCCCGGGCCTCCCTGAAGTGACACTGAGTACTGGGCTCTGCTTCCATCCAGGATAAACAAAGCTGGGCACTTGTCACCGCACCAGGGGTGGACTGTATACAGTAACGCCGCAGCAGCAGGGGACTAAGTCCCAGTGAGCTGAGCTCAACTTCACCAAAACAAGAGGCAGGAGAGTTTAGAGTGTGGGGTGTGCTCAGGAAAGGCACTGAGGGGTGCAGGGGGGGTCCCTGTGACTGGGCCACCTGGGCATGCTAATTAGTGCTCATCTGGAAGAGAAATAAACTTATTTTATATCTTTATAAAAGAGGCTGTGGTGCAAGTTAGAGCAGGGGGCCCACCTGAGTCAGGCCCTTCCCCTCCCACAGGGACTGGGAACAAAGCCAGAGCAGCCCCCCCACCCCCCAGTCTGCATTTCACAGGGATGGCTCCTAGCCAGAGGCAGTGCTGGGTGGTGGGAGAGTGCCTTCTCAAACACTTACAGAAAGGACTTACAATTGCAAGCTTTCTAAAGCAACTGCTTTATGAGGGGCTTGGGGGGGCTGATCCGCCTGACCCCAGGTTCTGTGGAACAAAGAGTAAATTCTCCCGGCAGCATTGAGCTCCCTTAGGCAGGCACTTAGCACGCATGGCTCCTCAGGAGACAATCTTGACCATTAGCAACTATACTAGTGTTTTTCCAAGCCTCTTAGTGGGTGGTGGGAGGGGTGCACAGAACCATTTGTGCTCTGAGTGTGCAGTTTTTATGGACCAAAGGTGAAGCTTAGTGGAGGAGAGGGCTCAGAGGGACCTCACGGGTCTGGTCAGGAAGAGCCTCTCCGTCAGCCCCTGTGGCCGTGCGGGAAACACCGCCGTCCTCTGCTGCTCGTCTTCTGGGCACTGCTCTTCCCATTCCGTGTGGTTACCATGCACAGGCGGCCTTGGCGGTCAGGGCGAGCTCCCCAGCACGTTCCTGGGCGCAGGTAGGGAACAGGCCTGGTGCCGGGTCCCAGTTGAGGAAATACCACTTTTACCCTTTACCTGCAGTCCTGCCCTTTCCCTCACTCTGCAGGGCTCACAACCCATGTTTCCCCACTGTGTAAGAGGTTTGCCCTGCTGTGAGGAAGCCCAAGAAGACCACATGGGAAGGCAGTGTGGAGGCCACCAAGGCACCGGAGTGCTCGGGAAGCCAGTTGAACCTTCCAGCCAGCCTATTGCCAAGTGGACATTAGTAAAATACCTGACCCCAGTCAATGCCAGGGTCAACAGTGACTGACAAGATCACGAAAAACAATAGGTCATTGTTTGGGGTGGTGGACTCCACAGCAATGTGCAGCAGAAGAGCCTGTCGGGCAGTGTCTCCAAGCCCCAGAGAATGTCACCCTTCTGAGAAGGCTGCCGTTGATGGGGACAGAGTTAAGGCCTTAGGGGCCATGCTATGAACTTGTTACTCAGATATTATCCAAAGGAATAAGCTGTGTGTGAGAAGAGTGAGCTGGGGAATGGAAGTAGGGTTCCCTAGAAGTCAGAGCTGCATGTACCTAGGGAAAGGTTGGGGTAATAGCCGCTCACTCCGTGTGAAGCTAGGAGAGCCCTGGGATTCCCATGCTGGAGTCCCAGGCCCGGAACAACTCAGGGGAAGCTGTCCCAGAATGTCCCAGAGCACTGTGTGTTCCTCCTCCCCCACCCCCGCTCAACCCCGCACTGACCTGGGCCCCCAGGCTGGGGTGAGTCTGTGATTCAAGAGAGGCAAAGTGTGGACTAAGGGAAAGCAATTCCAACCGGGGTGCTGGGGGTGGCATGCAGGTCCAGGGGCAGATAGGAGACAGGAGAGGCTCAGGGTGTTGTGGGCCCTGACAGAGCACAGAGCGTGCTGGTCTAATGCCCAGACCTGGAAACACCTAGTTGGCAAATGATTCCATTATCAGATGACTTCTGGCCAGGAACCAAAAACCACTCTAGTTATTTTAAGCAGAGGGTATTTAGTGCTGGGCATTGACAACAAAGTTGTGGGAAAGGCTGGAGGAGCAAATGGGTCAACGGGGGTTCTCTGGAGATCCAGAGCCCCTGCTCTGTGCCTATACTTGAGCTTCTGGAGATGCCATCTCTGCCCAGAGCAGGAGCCACCTGGCCACCATGACCCTCACCCCCATTGCCTCTGTTACGAATGCTCTTGGGCCATGGTCCTTGTCACCACAGGAGCCATCACCCCCACTGCCACTGCAGGAGCTGCAGCCAGCACAAAGTGTCTGCTCCCCACCCCCTTGCCACCTCCTCCCAGGGCTTCCCGCTGGCAGGACTTAATAGAAACCAGTTGCAAAAGAGTCTGGGACACATAGTCTTCAGGCTTCCAGCCTCTCCATACACCAAGGAGATCAGGTAGGCAGGATGGAGCTGAGCCCAGCAGACCACCCTGGTTCAGAAGCTGCTCACAGAACTCAATGCCCCTGTTTCTCCTCGGAGATGAAACATCCCTCCTGGGGCACAAGTGCCTTGTACCTGCCTCCCCTGCGCACAGTGGACCCCACGTGGTCAGGGCACTCTCAGAAGCACAGATGTGAGTCTCAGCGCTGGAGACGTGCAGAGGCCTCTGCCCCGCTGGGGCTCCCACACTGCAGCGGACAGTGTGGCAAAGCTACAGGCTGGATATTAACCAGCTCCTCCAGGGCAGGGGTCAGGGTATGAACTCAGTGGGAAAAGGAAGCTGGCTTATCCCTCCCAAAGACGCTGAAACCAGTTAAGTCTTGGGAACCAAAGTTTAGAAATACAGCCAGATATAAGAACCCAAAGGTTCCTGTTCTCAAGATAGCAGGCTGCTGAGGAAATGGACTTATGACTCGGCCAAGGCCAAGGACTGTTCAGACTGACAGTTTAGTGTAGGGCAGTGGTTTTCAAACTTTTTTATCTCATGGCACAAATTTAATAGTCAAACTTCTGTGGCACACTTAAATTATGTTGATCAAAAAAAGATTGGTGGCGCCTCTGGCTCAGTGGATAGGGCGCCAGCCCCATATACCGAGGGTGGTGGGTTCAAATCCGGCCCCAGCCAAATTGGAATAAAAAATAGCTGGGCGTTGTGGTAGGCACCTGTAGTACCAGCTACTTGGGAGGCTGAGGCAAGAGAATCGCTTAAGCCCAGGAGTTGGAGGTTGCTGTGAGCTGTGATGCCACAGTACTCCACAGGAAGGTGAGAAAGTGATACTCTGTCTCTAAAAAAAAGCAAAACAACAACAACAACAACAACAACAACAACAACAAAGCCAGGCATTGTGGTGGGCGCTTGTAGTCCCAGCTACTCGGGAGGCTGAGGCAAGAGAATCGCCTAAGCCCAGGAGTTGGAGGTTGCTGTGAGCTGTGATGCTACGGCACTCTACTGAGGGTGATAAAGTAAGACTCTGCCTCTACAAAAAAAAAAAAAAAAGAGTAAAAACAAGAATATATTGGAGAATATATTAACTGAACTTCTTTCGAAAATAATTTAATGAATGACTTTTAAAATTTTTCACGGCACACCTAAGATCTCTCATAGCATACCAATGTGCCTCAAGACACCGGTTGAAAAATCACTGGGGTAGGGGAAAAGCTGGCTCGAGAAATCACTCAGAGGTCAGGGTGTCAGAGGCATTACCCCTGGGCAGAGCTGGAACTGACCTTTAAGCCTGGGGGTTGTGAAAGAGACCCGGACAAGAATGTTCTACACCAGGCTGGACACTTCTCCCTCAGTGTCCACCTGGGCTGACGACTGGGCATGCTTCCCAGGGTGATGGGTCTGTGGGTATCGGGGTACCTACTGCAGGCCTGGCTCTGGCATTTTCTTGCGGTCGGGAGGTGAAGGGGCCCTCTCGGCAGCACTCTGCCCTGCCTCCCTGGCTCCTTTCGCCTTTGCCACATGGAGGCCTTTGGCTCCCGATGGGGAGGAGGACCACAGCTGCCCATCTCTGTCTCCCAGCCCCAGCCCTGCGTCTGGCAGGGAGGGATGGGTGCAGGCACAACCCCGCCCCCGAGCTATCAAGGAGCCCAAAAACATCTGGGCTGGTCTGGGACAAAGGGCTATGATGGAGTCCTCAGGGGATCTGGGACACCAGGAAGGCTCTGGGTGGCCCAAGGTTTCAATCCCAGCTTTGGTTTTTTAGAAAGCTCAGCTGCATAATGGAGCTAATAATAACACTCAGCCCAGTTTGGAGGAGAAATGGCATATGGCCCTGGTGGGGACTCCACCAGTGGGAGGTGTGGCCCAAAAGGTTCACTACGTCAGTGATTCCATTCTGTGTGCAAGCGCCTGGCATGAACAGAAGGTCTGAACCCACTGGGCTGTGAGATGGAGGGGCAGGTGGGTTTTCCCTGCAGAGATGGCGAGAGAGGAGGCAGGTGCACGCTGCTTATCCTGGGAGCTGCAGGTGATTGGGTTGGCAGAGACTAGGTAAGCACAGATGGTCAGAGACCTGGCTGCCAGGCTGAGGAGTATGCACTTGGAAATTTGAAGAGAAGACTTCAGAAAGCCTCTGCAGAAGATTGGTCTGTCATTGGCAATGAAAAGAAAAACGTGGGCTGCAATGCTAGGGAAGGAGTGGCTCTTGGCAGAGACCCTGGCAAGATCCAGGTAGGTATGGCTGATCCTCAAAGTGAACCTTTTGGGCAGGGCATCCTGCTCTCCAGGCCGCCTCCTTTCTTGACTCTGGACATACACCTGGCCCTTGAGGTTTTTCCACGGAGGCCCTGAGGTGCCTGCTGTGGCCCTGGCCCTGCAGGTAGAAAAGCTCTGTGCTAACCCACCTAGCCCTGTGACAGGTGGGGCTGAGGAACCTGGGCGCGTGCAGACGAGGAAGAGGAGGAGGAAGAGCCGCCATGCTGCTCTGCCCTAAGGCGAGGAGGCTATTTGGGGTTCAGATCCAGGCTAGATACAGTCTGTTTCCAGACCAGCTTCTGCCGGCAGCCTGGGAGCTCCATCTGCTCTGGGAAACAGGCCCGGACTTCATCAGAAGGTCCTCACAACTCAGGCGCTCTGCTGCTCTGCAGAGCCCTGCCTGGGCCTGAGCCACTTCTGCCCATGTTCTCTGTGGGCTCAGAGGCTCCAGCCACACAGGGCCTGGGCAGCACCACGCAGAGTGGGCCTGCTGTGTGTAGCACCAATACCAGGCCAAGGCGTTTACCTGCATTAACCCGGGTTCATCCTTGCAAAACCCTGGGAGTGGTGGGTGCGATTTGAATCCCAATTTATAAATCTGGAAACTTCAGTTTACAGAAATTGTACAACCTCCCCAGAACATGGGGTACAACAAAGAGTAGACCTCAGCCACCTCCCCCAGAACCCATGCTGGTGCCCAGGCTGCCTTCCAGAGCTTCCACAGGGCCAGACCATCTCCCGGCCCACCTGGACCCAAATGCATTCCTCAGAGGAGATGTGAGCAGAGTGAACCCCAAGACGCCCAAAGCAGGAAGTAGAAGAGGCCCTCAGGCCAGGGTGGGACACCCTTATCGGAGGCGAGTCCTGCACTCTTAGTGCAGCCGTGGGCGGCAGTTCTGCAGTTGTCAAAGATGACAACCCCCCGAGACCCTAATTCCATCCCCAAGTCTGTCCAGCCTGCAGAGCTTCTTGGCAGAGACCTTGGGCGTGTGAGGCATCTCTGCCCATGGCCCCTTCCTTTTTCGATGCTGAGCCCTGTTCTTTCTAGAGTTGCTTAGGACACCGGGGTGAGCTGGGACGTTCCCTCCAGGGTGCCTTCCCCTCTGAGCCTTAAGTTTCTCAGATACTGCCGAGAAAAGAGCTCTGCTTAGCTTGCCGAAAGTTTTGGACAAATAAACTTACACTGCCCCATGAAAAGGCAAAAGCTGATATTAAGGAAACATGGTTCCGTTCATTCTCATAATCTTTATGAAAATTGCAGAATAGTCTCCTTTGAAAATAAACAATAGAAAGGTGTGTTGGGTGTGCAGAATGGTCAGGGAATGCTGGGAACCTGGGACCCCCACACGCAGGGCAGCTGTGAAGGATTCGGGACCTGCCCTCAGGGGACCCCTGCGGGGTTTCCCTTGGTTCCCAGTGCTGTGAAGTGCCAGCAGACCCTGACTCAGTGCATCCCAGGCCTGTGACAGGAGCCAGGCATCCCCAAGTGTCTCAGGGTCCAGGCTGTGACACATTCTTTCCCAAATCTCCAGGTGGGGCACCACCCAGAGGCCCAGCAGGTATCAAGTGCTGGAGGTACTTCCTCCAGCACCTCCTGTCGGGAGAGACACAGCCACAAGGTCACAGAGCAGGGTGGAGAAGAGTCAGCCTCATAAGCCCCACTTCTCACAGGCGCCTGGCGTGTTGTAGGTTCAGAGAGAGTGGACCCATGGACCTAACTGGCCATTTCCCAGCACCATCAGCACAATTCCTCCTGGTTTATTTCCAAAGGACCAGGGCAGAAGCATTTTTATGGTCCTGCTATGGGGCTCTGGAATTCCCCTTTTGAAGGAGCAAAACCTGGCTATGTCCCCAGGGTGGAAGAAGGATCCACTCTGCTCCCTGCAGAGCAAAGGAGAGGCTAGGCCAAGATCCCACTGAGTCTCTGAGGGTGTGTGAGGCCAGCCCACGGGTAACATCCCCTCCACTCGGGGGCATCACATGAGGGGCTGTGGTTCACATCTGGTTGTTTATGGGGCAAAGGAGATAGTACTGGGTTGGTGGCAGAGGAGCCCATAGGGGCAGGAACCCCAGGAGCTCCCCAACATCTCAGGATCAGTTGCACACACTGGGTACTTGGCATGGGCTCTGATGCTGCTGTATAGTTTGAGTCTCCCCCAGGACCCCGGCCTTGGGACCTGCGTGCTGACAGCATGCTGTGGCCTACAGAGGCAGGGACTGTTTCTGACTGTGGGCGCACAAGTTGCCACATGGGCCGTGGGAGCTAGGCCTGGCTGCCATGTTCAACACTTCCCCTCCTAGGCCTGCCCCTGAGACTTCTGGGATCTGCTCAGTTGACCTCCACAGTGATCCCCTTTCCACCTAGGCCTGGAACAGTCCCTCCCTACCCCCCTGACAGCCCCTGGAAATGGTGACCCTGTCCTCCAACACGTACACGTGACACTCTCTAGCACCCCTTCCTCTGCCAGGTCCCCCACAGGTATGTGCAGACCCTTACCCTGCCCAATCCCAGCACCTCTCAGCCCTTGCCCAGGTCCCACCACGTCCTTGGCATGAGCGATGTTGATCCCCTTTTTTGGACTTGTCAAAAATCATTGAATCTGTGTGGGGTAAGCCTGGAGGTCGGGCCATCTGTAGGCAGAATCCAATGTACGGGCATCATCTGTTCATGGAATGACCAGATGGTCCAGGCCCCTTTGGATAACCGTGTACTGCTGTGCACCAACAGGAATGGACAGGGTGACAGTCCAGAAGGACAGCTGTGTGCACGCCACACTCCTGGACCATGTTCGTCAGCTCAACGCAGCAGCTGCGGTGGGCACTGCTGGCCCCGGGGACTGGACAGTGCGCTACGGCCTGATGAGTGGGCTCAAACTAGGCCTACGACGGGGCCACCACCCCTAACTTCCTGGAGTTTCTGAGGGTGCTGTTGATCTCTGCCGCCCTCCCAGGAGGTGATACTATTTTTAATTTACTATTCCAGACAGAGCAGGGGGCATTTCAGAAGTTCCCTCGTGGCCCCCCTCGATCTGGTAGTTCTTACCCCACAGGTTAGGGAACCCACTTGGGGGTTCTGCTTTCTGCCAAGAGTGTCCACACTCTTGACCATGTGGGAGTGGATGACCCTGTGCCCACAGTGAGCGGGACCTGAGACCTTGTCTCACATGCCACGGCGACATCAGGGCCTCACGCGTCGGTATATCAATTCAGAGGCTGCACCCAACAGCCCTAAAAGGTTCTGGTTGTTTCCCATTCTCCTGTGCATGGACACAAGTGCCCGGCCCGGATCCCTCTGGAAAAGACCTGGAGGAGTCACCAATGCCTGCACTTGCCGGGGGCCTGCAGGTCCAGCCTCCTCTGGATCAGGGGACTGGCCAAGGGATTGTGACCTGGGAGTGAGAGGTGCTGCCCTCCAGGATCATCCATCCTGGATATGTTCCTTTGTGCACAGTTAGGCCAGGACCTTGCTGACTGCCCACCTGGCCCACCTCTGAGGACTCCGGGTTCCAGAAGCCATTTGCCCCCACTCCCAACCCCCTGCATAGCAGGTCCCCAGCTGCTGCTCTGGCCACCCACTGAGATAATTGCATTCACCTTGTTTCTGACAGTTAAGTGCCACCATCTGTCCTCTATTCCACTGAGATTCTGTCATCAACTGTGTTCCTTTTGGGGTCCCTATAGCAACAACTCCTGGCAGCCCTGGCCCTCAGGGCACAGTGCCGCTGAGCTTGTCGGCAGTGTGCCACCCTCCCTAGCGCTGCCTTTGTCCTGCTCTTGTCCAGGAGGCCCATCAGCCCCTCCAAGGTGGTCTGGCCTCGTTTGGAGCCTTGAGCCCTGGGCTGTCCCAGATGTCCCGAGAGTCATTCTAGCACATGGGCGCTGTCTCCTGGGGTGTTTGCCTGGGCTCAGATTTCCACACCTAGCACGGTGTACCCACACTGATGGGCCCTCCCTCACCTGTGCTTCCCTCTCTCCCTTCTGGAATCCTCAGGAACCAGGTGCAGACATCCTCTATGGCAGCGGTTCTCAACCTGTGGGTCGCAGCCCCTTTGGGGGTCAAACGACCCTTTCACAGAGGTCGAGTCATATAATTCATAACAGTAGCAAAATTGCAGTTATGAAGTAGCAACGAAAATAATTTTATGGTCGGGGATCACCACAACATGAGGAACTGTATTAAAGGGTTGTGGCATTAGGAGAGTTGAGATCCAGTGCTTAGGGTCTTCCTGGGCCAGCCTGGGCCTGAAGCTTCTTTAGCATCAAACCTCCCTTCTCCCCTTCTGACACGGGCTATAGGGATGGACCCCGACATTATGCTGAGTGAGATCAACTAGCCACAAAAATATAAGCACTGAGTGACCCCACTTCTGTAAGGCCCCTAGAGCATCCAATTCGTAGATAGGAGAATGGAGGGGCCTGGAGAGGGGGCTGGAGAGGTACGTACTGGGGGCAGAGTTTCAGTTGAGGACGGTGAAGATGTTCTGGGGCTGGTTGCACAACACTGTGACCGTCCTTAATGCCACCGACCCCTCTACCTGGAAATGGCAGTGTTTACAGTATGTGTGTTTTACCACAATTAAACAAAACAAAATAAAACTTCCTCTTCCTGAGCAGGCCTGCTCCTCCCCAGTTGGGCTGCACTGGGATTTGACCCCTCCCTTCAGTCTGGCTGCAGGAGGAACAGTGCAGCCAGGCCCTGAAGGAGCCACTCTAGAGGCCACAGTCTTTAAGGATGGGGAGGGGGACACAGCAAGTTCCAGGTGCTCACCTGCCCCCACACAGCCTCCCCATTGCCACCCTGACCTCGTCCGGCACACCCATGCAGGTGAAGACACAACCACATACGAAGCAACTTCCTTTTTTTTAAAATTTCAGGTTATGGGGCGGCACCTGTGGCTCAGCGAGCAGGGCGCCAGCCCCATATACCGAAGGTGGTGGGTTCAAGCCCGGCCTCGGCCAAACTGCAAAACAAAAAAATAGCCAGGCGCTGTGGCGGTCGCCTGTAGTCCCAGCTACTAGGGAGGCTGAGGCAAGAGAATCGCTTAAGCCCAAGAGCCGGAGGTTGCTCTGAGCAGTGTGACGCCACGGTACTCTACCCAGGGCGATAAAGTGAGACTCTGTCTCTACAAAAAAAATAAAAAAA
This sequence comes from Arctocebus calabarensis, assembly GCA_963573935.1. Classification (NCBI taxonomy): domain Eukaryota; kingdom Metazoa; phylum Chordata; class Mammalia; order Primates; family Lorisidae; genus Arctocebus; species Arctocebus calabarensis. Next base: position 6,847 of record CAUYON010195056.1, on the reverse strand, counting down.
ATAAAAAAATAAAAATAAAATTTCAGGTTAATAAGAGATTAAAAACAATTAGGTTACATGGTTTGTGTTTGTTAGGCAAAGTCCCTGCCGTAGCTGTGTCCCTTCCTCAGGAGGTGAGTTATATACCCGTGCATTGTGCACATTAGTGGAAGGACATCATCTCCCTCCCGCCTCTCTCCTTCCCCCAACTCGAATTGAAAAGAGTTTTTCTCTTATGTGGGCACATATTTGTTCATCTACTGGCTTCTGATTAGTCTTCAGTACTTTGGGTGCTTGCTTTTCCATCTTGTGATACTTTCCTAAGGAGAATATTCTTCAACTCCATCCAAGTTAATACAAAAGATGTAGGGTGGCGCCTGTGGCTCATCGAGTAGGGCACCGACCCCACATACCGAGGGTGGCGGGTTCAAGCCCAGCCCCGGCCAAACTGCAACAAAAAAATAGCCGGGCGTTGTGGTGGGTGCCTGTAGTCCCAGCTGCTCGGGAGGCTGAGGCAAGAGAATCACCTGAGCCCAGGAGTCTGAAGTTGCTGTGAGCTGTGATGCCACAGTACTCTACCGAGGGTGATAAAGTGAGACTCTGTCTCATAAAAAAAAAAAAAAAAATACAAAAGATGTAAAGTCGCCATCTTTTTAATGGCTGAATAGCATTCCAGGGTAGACACATACCACACTTTACGAATACATTCACAGACGATGGGTTGATTCTATTGGGCCATTGCAGATTGAGCTGCCATAAACAATCCAGTGCAAATGTCCTTATGGTAACCCAGGTGTATTGCGGGAGCTTTGTGTCCTCTGAACCATGCACCTCTCCCTTCCATCCCCCAAGTCCCCTCAAGTCCTACATTAAGGATGTCCCCCGAATGCTCCAGGACGCCGCCTTCCGGGTGGGCTCCCAAGTCATCGCTCCTCTGTCTTCATCGTTTTCTGAGGGGGCTCAGAGCAGCCCAGCCCTCCTGCTCTGGGACCCTCAGGCTGCTCTACCGACAGGCCACGACGAGGCCAGCAGCCACCCCACTGGAGCTGGCTTTCAGGAGGCAGGTGGGAAGCAGGGACAGCAGGACCGGTCGGGGGAGGAGAAAGAGGCCTCGCGTGCCCTCAGGCCCCCGCCACTGTCCCACCTGGAGGAAAGAAGCTGGGCCTGTGTGCCAACAGCATCCACCCACCGGCTATCAGCTGCGGACACCGACTGGGGGCATCGTCTTAAAGGAGAACTTCCTCCGAGGCTGCAGAGAGGTCCTGGGGAGGGACGGGCTGGGCGCCATGAGCCCGAGTTCCCGTGGGTGGGGTGGGCTGTGGCTCTGAGGACAGTCAGGCGACACAGGGCGCCCACACCTATGCCCGGCCCAGCATCTTCTGCCCTGCACTGTGTGGGTCCCAGAGCCACCAGGAGTGGGGCAGGAAGGCACTGATAGGCTCTGCAGCCACCCTCTCAAGGACCTTCCCCTTGAATGTATGTTTTGTCAGTGAAATCCATGGGACAATGGAGCGCCCACAGGGGGTCCCTTTTCTGCTTTCTTTCTCCTTTAAGGCCCCAGGAGAGGCCTACCCTCCCCACCAGGTGCTAGGGGCCTATGATGGTTTCAGCAGGCTCGCAGGTATCCCTGAGCCCAAGGGGCTTTGATATTGATAGCAGATAAAACACCATTCTGTGCTTTCAGAACCAGGGGCCCTGCATTTGGGCTTTGTACAGACTACCCACTCTCAGGTCCCCCAGCAGCTTGCACTCCACCTGAGACTTTTCTCACCAAATCCAAGATGTGTGGCCTGCCTTCCCCCACCCCCACTGGCCGGTCATCAGGAAGAGGGCCAGCCCTTTCTTCATGCCCCAACTTACAAAAATGACTCCAGGGCCCTAGTCTTATTAACCTGGGAAGGGTGGAGGTTTCAGACTTGAGCTCACCAAAGATGTCTACAATTTGCCTAGGTTCTATGTAGGACTGATTCAGGAAAGCTTGCAAGGAACGCATGCCACATCCTGCCCTCCCAGAGGTGGGTTTCTGCAGCTCCAGGCAGGTTGGCACTGTCACCCTGGTGCTGCAGCATGACACATGCTGTCATGGCCTTGGGTGGCAGGTCAGAGGAGATCTGATTGTCACCCCCCCATACACGCACTCTATGGAACTGAATGTGTTTGAAGTTCATTTACTGCGTTTTCCCCCTCTCATCCCCATGAGTCGTAGCTCCAGACGCCAGCACCAGAAATTCTAACATGGTTGGGCTGTATCCCATCTGCCTGGGGGCTCAGGGCATCCCTAGGATGTTCACCCCCCCTGCTCTGATAGCCCATCCCCCAGCACTCAGAGCTGGAGCAGGAGCTCACAGGTCCCTGGGGACCCATCTGCGGTGTTTGTTTGGGTAAGAGCTCTGTATTTAAGGCAGCCCTTAGCAGAGAGAAGGCCATGCCAAGTCGGTATCAAGCAACAGCTGGGCACACGCTCCAGATGACACATTCAGGGGTGGGGTGTGCAGCTCCCGCCTCGCTCTGGGAGAGCCACCTCCCAGATAATCCCTCTCTTGGCTTCCCCAGGGAGCAGTGGGAGAACACAGGATGATTGTCACAGATCACGTGCTGGGAAGAGAGCCACGCAGACCTGAGGCTGGGGAAACGGGGTGTTGAAAACAGCCCTTTGTCCAGGGCCTCGTCTGCCACACACTGGGCTTGTGTTTCTCGCTTTGTGACAATTGGGCGAAATAGTAGACTGGGCCATCAATTATTCAGATTTCGCCCTGAGTGCAGAACCCAGCAGCTCTGTGCTGCCCCAACCAGAGAGAACGCCAGAAAGCCGCAGCAGTCAGCCCAGGGGTGGGGGCTGGGGGATTCAGGCAGATTCCTGGGCCCCCACAGGCCCCCACCCCCACTAGGCCTCAGCTGCCCACCCTCCTCTATAGGCACCAGCCAAACTGCTGCTCGTGCTTTTCTGGCATTATGGGGTGGATTGAACACCCAGGAGAATGACTCCATTTCAGGCAGAAGGCCCAGCTAAAGGAATTCTCTGGTGCTCAAGAAAGCCAGTGCCCCTCAGCCCCACAACACACATGTACACATAGCAGACAGACTCCTCCAGCCCTGGCTAGCTGCCCCTCACATGCTGTCCTCCAGCCTCTCCCAAACGTCACTGACACACTGCTGTGGTCCTGGCTGCCACCCACCTTTCTCCTTGCTAAGTTTCCAAGCCATATGTTTCCCTCTAAGCCAGCGGTGGAGAACTTCTTGTTGGAAGGCCACATCGGTTTAGCTGCAATTAAATAAGCCTGCATTCAAGAAATTTCACTTGAATGTACTTTAAAATGTACAGTATTTTGTAAATATCTAACTGCTATGTACTTAATCATTTCAAAAAACAAAAACTGTTTGTTAATTTTAAACCCAGCTAACCCTTTAATGACTTTCTTATACCTGCGTTTTGTTGTAAAGTTTTGGGATGTTTGGTTGCAGCATGGAGGATGCAGCTTCAGCTGATCCTCTAGCTGGGTCTGTGGTGACCTTAAGGGCGTCTTGATCTGGGTTAGGTAGTAGAATGCCGATTCATAGCAATAGGCAAGAAAGCCTTTTCCTGCCATGTTGCCAAAGGCATGGGTAGTCTGCATGTTTCAAATTTCAATAGTATCTTTCTTAGCATCAGACAATAACTTTAAAGTATCCACTAAGAGCTCATCAATTCCATATATAGTTTCTTAAGGGCCTTGATGATACCAAGTAGGTGAGGCTGAAATGCTAATTTGAGTGTGACATCATCATTCTCAGTCGGTGAACTTATCACTATATTCTCCAATTAATAGGTCTATAACAGCTCCATGTTGTTCAAATGATTAGCCTATATCATCCTACTCATCAGTGACCTTTGCTAACTGGGGAAAATGCTCATTCAAAATTTCCTTTGGAAGAAGACGTTTTTTGCAAGATGCTTGGATTTTTTTTTAATTATCTACAGACTTAGTTTTACCTTGCTATTCAGGTCATTTTGATTTGACACAGAAATGTTGCATTCCTATAGAAATCTTTTAATAATTTACATTGCTGACTCTGTTCTTATCTGTTCTCCCAGAGATAAAACTTTGGCTAACATCTGTCCCTGTGCAGCCAATGAACTTTAGAATGATATAAGAAATCCACACAGAATACCTCATCATTCAACTTTAGCATGTTACGAACATGCACTAATTGTTAACAACACTTATAACTTGCTGCAAAGTATCACTTAAAATAGTAGCTTTATGGCTCAGTGCCTGTGGCTCAACAGGCTAAGGCACCAGCCACGTATACCTGAGCTGGCGGGTTTGAATCCAGCCCGAGCCACCAAACAACAATGACGGCTGCAACCAAAAAATGGCCAGGCGTTGTGGCGGGCGCCTGTAGTCCCAGGTACTTGGGAGACAGAGGTCGGAAAATTACTTGGGCCCAGGAACTGGAAGTTGCTGTGAGCTGTGATGTCACAGCGCCCTATCCAGTGTGACAGCTTGAGGCTGTGTCTCAAAAAAAAAAAAAAAAAAAAAAAAAGTAGCTTTAAGCACAAAGATTTTGCTAATACAAGATAAAATGAAAAGAGAGCATCTGGGGTGGCACCTGTGGCTCGGTGAGTAGGGCGCCTGCCCCACATACCAAGGGTGGCAGTTTCAAACCCAGCCCCAGCCAAATTGTGATAAAAAAAAAAAATAGCCAGGCGTTGTGGTGGGCATCTGTGGCCCTAGCTACTTAGGAGGCTGAGGCAAGAGAATCGCTTAAGCTCAAGAGCTGGAAATTGCTGTGAGCTGTGATGCCACTGCACTCTACCGAGGGCGACAAAGTAACACTCTGTCTCTAAAAATAAAAAAAGAGAGAGCATCTGGATTTGTTAATATTTTTTTTTAAAAATCTGCAACCCTTTCATGTTTTCCTATCATGGAAGGTGCACTGTCTGTATATACACTCACTAAATTTACCAAATTCTGTCCAACTTCATCTTTATCTTGAATATCTCTATTCCCCATATTCTGTTCACGAGAGTGCCAAAGCGAGTAATACTCTGTACCAAAGAAAATCACCTGTTATGACCCAAACAAAGTATAAATCCTATGCCAAGTCAGGAGTGTCAGTGATTTATCCAGAGTGATTGAATAATATATTTTCCTTTTGAAGCATTGCATAAAGTTGCTCTGTGAAGTTGAAGCCTAGTTCATGCTGCTGATCAGTGATTGCTCTCCTTGAAAGTGGTATGTTGTTTGTGCGTTGAAATGTCATCGTGGTCTAAGCACCCCACAACTTTGACAATGCCTTACTGCACAGTTTCTGCGTTATTGAATAGCTTCCTTTCCCTCCCCCGCCCCAAGAGTGGCGTTCTCTCTATACTTGGAGAGGGGGAGGAAGGGAAGCTGTTGTGTAAGAGTAGGACCCCGGCCCCATCGACCGAGGCTGGTGGGTTCAAACCCAGCCCCAGTGTACTCACAGCAACCTCCAGCTCTTGGGCTTAGGTGATTCTCTTGCCTCAGCCTCCTGAGTAGCTGGGACCACAATTCTGAGAGAATCGTCTTTGCTTTTGCTTTTCATCTTTTAACTTCTGCAGTCCAACCTTTTACCACTCCCTCTTATTTAAAACATCTGTGGTCCTTATGAGTGTTATAACGCCAACGAGCATTGACTCGCTTTAGTGTTGACAGTGCAGTATCACAAAGCAAGCAAATCATCTTGTTTTTAGCAGAAACAAGATAATATTGCAATTCCCAATCCTCGTTAAAAATTCTGTTTTCTTCCTTCTGTTCCTTGGTTTTCTTGACATCATGGGCCGTTAAGCAGAGTTAAAAATACTGTCAAGCTGTGCAACTATTCACAAATTCCACTTCAAACAGAAACACAGAGCACTGTTGTTAAAAGTCGATAGGAAACGAACACGCTCTAACCCTGTAAATTCTCACCAATCAGCCTTGTGTAGCAGTGGTGCCTATCAGGTGGGGACATTGAGAACTAAATCCTGAGAGTGGCTGCCGTCCTCCCTTTAGTCCTATGGCTCACTAATGTTCTAATTGTCATTGTAATGTATATCTTATTCTTTAGTATTTAAAATGTGTTCATTTTACAAATAAAATAAAAATATAAAAGGTGAACAAAATGAAATAAACAAATGGGACTTAATGAAACTGAAAAGCTTCTGTTCAGCTAAGGAGACAATGACCAAAGCAAATCACAACCTACACAATGGGAAAAGATATTTGCATGTTTTGAATCAGACAAAAGCTTGATAAGTAGGATCTATAGAGAACTCAAATTAATCCACATGAAAAAAGCCAACAATCCCATATAGCAATGGGCAATAGAGATGAATAGAACCTTCTCTAAAGAAGACAGACAAATGACTAGCAAACATATGAAAAAATGCTCATCGCCCTTAATTATTAGAGAAATGCAAATCAAAACCACCCTGAGAATGGCCCACATCACCAAATCTCAAAACTGCAGATACTGGTGTGGATGTAGAGAGAAGGGAACTTCTCTTACACTGCTGGTGGGACTGCAAACTGATACAACCTTTTTGAAGGAAGTATGGCGAAACCTCAAAGAACTCAACCTAGACCTCCCATTTGATCCTGCAATCCCATTACTGGGCATTTACCCAGAAGGAAAAAATCCTTTTATCATAAGGACACTTGCACTAGACTGTTTATTGCAGCTCAACTTATAATGGCCAAAATGTGGAAGCAGCCTACATGCCCACCAACCCAGGAATGGATTAACAAGCTATGGTATATGTACACTATGGAATACTATTCAGCCATTAAAAAAGATGGAGAGAGTGGGCGGCGCCTGTGGCTCATTGAGTAGGGCTCCAGCCCCATATACCAAAGGTGGCAGGTTCAAACCCAACCTCGGC
>CAUYON010195053.1:0-42528 GCA_963573935.1 Arctocebus calabarensis | reverse complement strand
TATTGGCTAGAACTTCCAGCACTATGTTGAATAGCAATGGTGACAGAGGACAACCTTGTCTGGTTTCAGTTCTAAGAGGAAAAGCTTTTAGTTTTACTCCATTCAGTAAAATATTAGCTGTGGGTTTGTCATAGATAGCCTTGACCAGTTTAAGAAATGTGTCACCTATACCTATACTCCTCAGTGTTCTAATTAGAAAAGGAAGCTGGATTTTATCAAATGCTTTTTCTGCATCTATTGAGAGGATCTTATAGTCCTTGGTTTTGCTTCTGTTGATATGGTGAATAACGTTTATAGACTTTCGAATATTAAACCAACCCTGTATCCCTGGGATGAAACCTACTTGATCATGGTGTATGACTTTTTTGATGATAAGCGGTAATCTATTGGCCAAGATTTTGTTGAGAATTTTTGCTTTAATATTCATTAGAGAAATTCTCCTTTTTAGTTGGGTCTCTACCTGGTTTTGGTATCAGGGTGATATTTGCTTCATAGAACATATTGGGGAAGATTCCTTCTTCCTCGATTTTTTGGAATAATTTCTGTAGTATAGGAATAAGCTCTTTGAAAGTTTGATAAAATTCTGATGTGAAGCCATCCGACTCAGGGCAATTTTTTGTTGGGAGATTTTTTATTGTTTCTTGAATCTTGAATTTTATTGTTTCTTCGGTGCTTGAAATTGGTCTGTTCAGGAGATCTATTTCATCGGGGCTAAGTCTAGGGACAGGGTGTGATTTCAAATATTGATCTATTTCCAGACATTGTCAGGGCATAAAGTTTCTGTTAGTATTCAGAGATAATCTCTTGTATTTCTGTGGCATCAGTTGTTATTTCCCCTTTATCATTTATTATCCACTTTCTCAGCAGTTTCCTTTATTGTTTTCATTATCTGTATGTTAAATTCCCCTTCCATCATTTCTAACATTTCTTTATAGGAGGAATCTTCTGCGTTAACTATCTCACAATCCCTAGAAGGGGTTACTCTGGCCTGGGATTTCATGTTGCCAGGATTTTTCTGCTGATTCTTCCTCACGAGTGCTTTCTTGTATCTGTTTCTTTACCCTACTTTTCCTTGCACTTCTGCTTGCTCTTTAAGTTACTGTAGAGCTGGCCTAAAGTTTTAATGGGTGCTTGTGGTGCGAGACCAGAAGGATGAAAAGATTGAAGAGCAAGAAGGGAAAAAGATTTAAAGAAGAGAAAGAAAAAAGAGAGAGAGAGAAAGAAGAAGGGGTGAGTAAAAGGAAATATTGACAAAAAGAAGGAGAAGCACTGAAAGAGAGAAACAGGAAAAATATAGGTGTTAGTAGGGTACTGGGGCCCAACCTTAAAGGCCCCCAACCTCTGGGGGTGCTGGGTTGGGAGATTCCCTTGAGGATAACAGCTCTTTGCCAGCCAGCTCAGAAACAGTACCCCACCTCCACCAGGTAGAGAGGAAAGACAAAAATACTGTAACTCGAACCGAAACAAACAAGCAAAAACCCTTATGGGATAAAATTGGGGGGTGGGGGGGAATAATAGGGACAAACACTAGCAAAAATGAAGTTCTAATTGTTGAAGAAGGCAAAAATGGAAGATTGTATTTAAACTAGAATGGTGAAAAAAAAAAGAAAAAAATGCCAAGGAAAAATGTTGAAATTAAAATAGAACAAAAAACAAAAACAAAAACCTCATAACCAAGAAACCAAACAGTATATATATATATCTTGTTAAGTATTGACCGGGCAACAGGTGTTCTTCTGAGGTATGCGATGTTAATCACAATGTTGATACAGCTGTAAGAGATGGGGACTGGAGGCCTCTGCTGATTACTCAGACCCTGCAGGCTTGTGAGCCCAAATAACTCCTGAGCCCACCCAAAAGACACTCCAAGTCATGAACCTTGGCCAAGCAGAAGCTTTCCAGGGAAAGCACTTATCCCTGGGATCTCTCCTGGCGTGGCTGCCTGCTTATCCAGTGCACCAAATCCAGTCTCCCTGTATGTCCCTGAGGGCCATGGCTGTCAATCTGCCAAACACTCGGCTCTCCGCACTTGCCCAGTATCTCAATCCCCGCTTTGGGTAGCTCAGTCACTAGATTACCCACCCAAGGTCTCCCGGCCGATGCCGGTGCTGCAGCACGCAGGGGCAGCCCACAGCTGAACTATAGATATTAGCTCCTTTCCAGCTCAGTCTGGGGCCCCAGACAACACCCAGAGTCATCCGCACACCGGCCCAAGATCTCCCAAGGCAGTTCAGTCGAGTGCCCAAGTCCCAAAAAAACCAAAACAGCCCCCTGGTAAGGCTTTTCCTGCTTGCAATCTGGGCCCGTTTCTGTGGTTACAGCTGCAGGCAGCCTTTGACCAAACAAATGCACCCACCACTTGCCAGTTTTCCACCGCTTCTGTCCTCCTAGTGGGGTCCAGAAGTCGTTCACTGACCTCCTGTATCACCAAAGGGAAGCCTCTAGGCCGAACCTACCGACCAGAGATGCCTGGGGTCCTCTCTCCCCACTCTCACTGCGCCCGGCTGCACAGAAGCTGTTGCTCGGCCACCATCTTCCTCCTATTTCATATTTTTAAAAATGTGTTTTATTTGTAGTAAAAAAACACTTTTAATCAGAATAATATTGTTTTTATTTTTCCTTACACAGCTACAGCAATCTTAAATTATGCTATAGGTGTTCATCGCAAAATAGTTTGCATCCTAGAAGTGCAATTCCACTTAGTATAGCATTTCATTTTACTTTTTAAAATAGAAATTCCCAGTTTTAGAAAATTCAGAAGGATTTTTTTTTTTTTTTTTTTTTTTTTACTTCTTAGAGACATGGTAGAATAATGATTTAATAGTGTTCCAGGAAACATCACAGATGGAATGTGTAGTTATATCAGCTGTGTTTTTACTTTTTGTTCTTCAAAATGTAAGATACATTTAGTTTATCACTTGTGAAAATTACTTTAAAGGGATTAAATATATTTATATATCTCACATTTAGTGTCACTTATTAAGACTTTTATTCTGCACTATTAACATTACTTCCAAAGTCAGTTAAACATAACAGATGATTATACAGTTGTTGTTTATCCATTTTTTTATCCTGTACTCCAGCATTTATCATTTTTAAAGCCATATATCAAAGGTCATGCTTGTTTCTGATAGCCAAGTATTAATGTTTTTGCATCATAATTTGGTGCACTATGTTATAATCTAAGTACTTTCAGAAAATTTGATTTTCGTAAATATAAACAGAGCCTTGAAGATATGTTTGTCACATTGTAAATAACAATAGCATAGTATAGATGTTGAGAGGAGATGTTTGGAGTCATATTGCCTGAGTTCAAATCCTGGCTGTGCCTTATCTTAGTTTATGACCCTTAGAAAGTTATTTAACAATTCTGAGTCTTTGCTTCCTCCTTTATAAAATGGGGTAATAATGGTGCCTATCTCAGAGGTTGTTTGGAACACTAAATGAGACTATGTAAGGTGAGGCCCCACAATACTGACTATAGCATATGGAAAAGCCAGTCTTCCAGAATCTATGTGTATTATACTGTTTTTAGGTGTATTGAGATTTACTTTTCCTTTATTTTCCTTTCCCCCTAATTTGATCAACTACGGGTTTCACCTCAATAATAAATAGTTGGATTGCAATTCTTCCTTATACTTTTGGTATTCAGTTAAGCGTAACATTTATGTTCTAATTATTGAAATGATATTTAGTTATCTTTCAGGAAGACTACTATGGTTTTCTAATGGTTTGAGGCAAACAAAGTAGCAGTTAAGATGTTTTGTCCCAGTGATTTCATTTGAGCACTTATTAAAAGCATAGGAAAATCACAAGTAAGAATTTAAGGAACAATGGGAAGGAAAAAGGACATGTGATTGATTAATTTTATCATTTATTTAATGCCACTTTTAGTTGTTAAAGAAGGAAATGAGATGCCTTTCCTTTGTTATTTAAGTACAAAGCATAATCACATCTAAAACACGGATCTTGACAATTGCATACTTGTTGGCAATCTGGAGCCCAACCATGGTTTTTCTTACTTACCTCCCTGCTCTAATTCTGTGCTGTGGTATTCCTTAAGAGGCTGTGTTCCACCTTGTGTTACTTTTGATACAGATTCCCCAGGAGATCTGACATTTTCTAGAAGATGTAAGAGTTAGAAGAAAGGATTGTATCACCTATGTCAACCTACAAAAAAAGAAAGACCTAGAGAAAATTATCTCTAAATATGTTGAATTTTCTCAAGAATAAGAAATGAGTATTATAACCTGGAATGCATGGAATGGCAATCTTCCAGAAAAGAAAGGGTTATAGGAAATTTTTGCTAATAAAAACAGAGGCATTTACACAAGGTGTTTAGAAACAGATTTCTTTGGTTCTTGAGGTTCAAAGCCAGAGTTATTGTCAGGTCATTGATGGAGATGACTTTACTGGTCAAGTGTTCTTCTGAGAGAGGTTCTTTTCTGAATTATAATTAACCTTTTCAAAGGTAGGAGATACATGAGGGACATGAAAAGGTTTCTTAGGAGAGCTGTAGAAAGTCCTTGGAAACCGTTCTTAGACATGTAAGCCTGGGCCTCCTCTCTTGGTGCCTTCCTGGCCCTATTTTTGTCTGGTTTTTGTCTGACAAAAAATGGCTTCATCTTGGTTTTCTTAATTTTCACATCTATCTGCAGCTATGACCATATGTCACTGCTCATTTCATACCTTTTCCTGTGCCTTGCTGTATTCCTCTCTTTCTGGAACATAAGAAAATTCCTTCTCTTGCCTGGCAATTTCTTCACATTTAAGTGCTCTTGGAAGGGGCAGAATAATCTCATCGTCTTCCCCAGTAGATCAAGGGTTTTCTACCAAAGAAATAAAGGGCACAGACAGATACAGAAGTGCTTTCCTAAATTAAGTAATTTGGTGAAGTAGAATATTTTTATACTTTAGTTACATACTTTAGTTATGTCTATTTATTTATTTATTTTTTTGTTTGAGTTTTAAGTAATAAGAGAACTAAGGCATAAATTTGGAAGAGGCAGTGGAATTGTCATGCTTGGTAGGTTCCAAACCTTACTCCACATATTAGCTATTTTCACAAGTAGTTTAACCTCTTTAATTTTAGAAAGGCTTTAAATGAAGAATTTTAAATGAACCTCAGAGATCATCCAGGTAAATGTGTTTTATTTGCTCCTAACTTTGTTCTTATTGTCAATTAAGGCCACGATATGTAAGCAAAATCTTTTCTTAAAGAGGAAAGGCTGTTTATGTTAAACAGATAGTGGTCACTTTCTAGGCAATTCTGTCTTCCTCTCCCCCACTCCCACTTCCCACCATTTCTCTCCCTCTCCCTCCTGCTCTTCCCTCCTTCTCTTCCTTCTCTTTCTCTCCTAGCATTATCATTGATAATAAAATACTTTATGTAAAGTGTAAGAATGTACTTAGATGTGGCATTGAAAAAAATGATCATTCAGATTCTTACTGATACTCATTTTCCATTAGTTGAAGGAAATGAAAGTTACTTCCAGATATGTTGCTGTTGTTCTCTTTAATAAAGAAGATAGTATTTTCTCTTATTTTAAATTCATTTAACAAATAGTATGAGTGTGTTTTGGGCACATAAGGTGTTTGACATTGTGAAAAATTCAAAACTATATGCAGGATGGACATAAAATTACTATGCAATTTAAAATAGTTTAACATAGTAAATTGCACACAAACTTTGTGTCCAGCCTGTATCTTAGACATAGCTTCTGCTCTCAAGAATTTACAGACGAGTCATATGAGTAAGCAACTATTAGGACAAAGAAAGTAAAAGAACCATTAATAGCTATGGAGCGCTATTGGAGTTCAGAGGTGATACTAGAAAAGGGGAACTAATTTTGTGCATATACAGTCCTAGCTCCTTAACATGGAATATTGAACACCTACTCTTAGCCAGGTACTATGTCAAGCACTTATATTACATTAGTTTGTTTTAAAACGACTCTATGATACGTAGGTAAATTTCCACCATTTTGTAGATATGGAAACACAACTTAAACAGGCTAAGTAACTCTCCAAAATCTATGGAGTTTTGGAAGTCCGATTTAAGCCTAGAACTGTAAGACGCCAGAGTGCGTAGTCTTTCCACTCTTTATAAGAGATCCATGAAAGCCTATTAGTTTTTCAGGAATTTCAACTATGGGATAGGTAGGATTTGGGTATAAAAAAGTGAAGAGTGACCTTCTCTTCACAAATGCGAGGAATTAGCGGAAAGCAATGGGCACACAGGACAGTGATGAGCATTGAAACTTGAGTAAAGAGAATTGCTTAGAAGAATTGCTTCATCTTGGTAGCCTTTTTTTTGAGACAGAGCCTCAAGCTGTCACCCTGGATAGAGTGCTGTGCCATCACAGCTCACAGCAACCTCCAATTCCTGGGCTCAAGCGAGTCTCTTGCCTCTACCTCCCAAGTAGCTGGGACTACAGGCGCCCGCCACAACGCCTGGACATTTTTTGGTTGCAGCCGTCATTGTTGTTTGGTGGGCCCGGGATGGGGCTGGATTCGAACCGGCCAGCTCAGGCCCATTGAGCCACAGGCGCCGAACCCATCTTGGTAGTCTTAATTTCCACACTTATCTGTAATAAATGGGAAGAGTGGAAGATAAAGTTGAAAAGATGGCTTGGAATTAGATAATATTGGGTTGAGGAATTTGAACTTTCATCACTAATTAAAATACCCACAATCTTGTAAGTATCTTTGTTTTTCTTTTTGTTTTTTGTTTTTCTTCTTGAGACAGAGTCTCAAGCTGTCTCCCTGGGTAGAGTGCTGTGGCGTTATAGCTCACAGCAACCTCACACCCTTGGGCTTAAGCGATTCTCTTGCCTCCACCTCCCAAGTAACTGGGACTACAGGCGCCCGCCACAACGCCTGTTGTTTTAGCTGGTCCGAACCCACCAGCCTCTGTGTATGTGGCTGGCTTCCTACCCACTGAGCTACAAGTGCCACCAATAAGTTTCTTTGGTTTTTGATTAGCCTATTTTTATAATGTAGAGTTAAAACATCCTTGTATTTATTTCATATTCTTTTGTAGATGATGTAGAGAGTACATTGAGGCAAGGAATGATGCATAAAATTTTATAGAAAAAAGGGAACTTTAGATATTATCTTGTTCAACATCCTTAGAGAAGAAGAAATTTGGGATTCCAAAGGAGTGTGATTTGTTGAAGCTCCACCTATAGAGTAATAGGTTTGAAATTGTATTCAAAGGTAGGAATAAAAATAATGAAAAATAATATTAAACTCTTTGCTTAGAATAAAAAAGAATTTTAGAAAACAAGTGAAAAGGTCAATAAAATATTATAGCAAAAGGAATTTGATCAAATTAAATTAGACATGCTATAATCTGCTTTACTTGCCAATTTGAAAAGTTAACATATACACTTGTATATAGTTTGCTATGAGGTTCCATTCATTGATTATTTTAAGGAGTGAATCTGTGAGAAGATATAAATTTGTTTAATTCATCCTTATATTATCATTGAGGAGGAGCAGCAAAGTGGAAAAAAAAACAAGTAAACAAACAAAAAGCCCAGTGCTGTTTTTTGTGTTGTTTATAACTTTGTCCCTTTTGGTTATCTTTTTACTTATTTTCTTTTCTAAATCCAACAGAAGAGAAAATGACCAATGATAGAAAAATGCCGAGGACAAGAGTACAAAGCAGATTAGGAGGAGAAATGAGAAAGCAGTGTATTTCATACACATAGATTGTGACCCTCACAGTGTTCTTTTTAAGCTGTAAAAGATGCATTATTGGATTTGAAAATCCCTGTTGATGAGGAAATTGACCATCAGGCTTTCTTAGTCATTTATTTGAATTCAGTGACTAAGTTTACTTACAATGGGGTATCTAAGGGATGGGCTTTAAATCCAATTCTTATTTATTCTCATCATAAATCTCTTCAACATTACAAATCTTTGAAAAAGTCAAAATTAAAATAGTGGTCTAGGGAGCTCAATTAAAAGAATTTAGAGTGAGATTTGGACTTTAAGAATATATTATTTCTTTTGAAAAATTTGAAACTATAGGTATTGTTAAGTGTGTGACATAACCTTCATTCCTCTCGCATTAATATTTGAATTATTTCTTTAAAAGTTTCTAGGAAATACCTTTGTTAGTACTGGTGATTTAACAGTATTCCAGTTGCTCTCAAAGCATATCGAGACTTAGCTTTACTTTCAGTTTTTGTAGTATGTAGTGATTATTTTATGTAGTGTTTAAATAATAAACAATGGTAAATTTAACAGATCAACAGTTCATTTGCTCTGTTCCTCATCTGTAAAGATTTCTTTGGCTAGTCCATTTTTCCCTTGGTTCCTATGATGCAGGAAAATTGTATTACCAAATGACTGATCAATACTACTAACTAGGATGCTTTCAGTAGAGTACTTTAAAATGTAAAGTTACCTACAACGTTTGTAGTGAGGGTAATGAAACAAAATTCCGTTCCCCTTAAAGATTTCCATTGTTAATAAAATAGATTCTGGTGAGGTATAAAAACAGTATTCATATTAAGTTCTCCTTGAATGACTTAGAAGAACAGGCATAACATTACTAAAAGTCAATAAACGAAAGCTGCCCCTATATGCAAAAGTAGGAGTTACTGGTTTAAATCTTCTTTTCCACACACTACCACAGAACTTCATGCTGATAAAAATACTTTTAGGGAAACAGAGTCATAAATGGAAAGGTTTTATGATTGGAATGATTATCTTTCTTCAATAGTTCAGCCAAAAAGTACATCTGCCTTCATTTAACAATTGCTTCTTGTTCTCATTCCAGTAGTGATAGTGTAAGAAAACTTAGTATTCTAGATTTTTCAGTCTTGTCCTCAAGTAGTGCCCCAGAAGCAAAATGTTAGCTTTCCTACAGTGCCAAAATCCTGTGTCGGCCTCATTAATTACTGACATAGGAAATAGGTAATGGGGCCTTATTGCTTTTTCTCACCTTTTAACAAAAACTTAGACTAAAACTTTTTAGTCTTACTGAAAATAGTTGTAGTCAAATAGTAGTCCTGCAATACTAGTTTTCTTTGCTTCAGTCTCTCATTTAGAGCTGATTTTGGTTGTGATATTTGTATTAAAGTGAATTTGTAATAAAAATCAGTCCATTTTTACAAATAAAAATAAGGAAAAGCTTACAATATCAGAAATTATCATTTTATGTAATAATTTATTTTGGAAATTAAATTTAAAACTTGTTTAACATATATGTTAAAGTAAGCAAGAGGTCAGCCGTTAAAATTTTGGCATTATCATTACTACCTGCAAACTAAGCGTATCCTAATCTACACAATATTTTTAGTACAGTTAAATCATAATTCACTTTTATTTACAGGTATACTATTAATCTGTTAGTAGTCTTTTTAGTTATTTTGCCATTGGACTTAACATAAATTTATGTTAATTGAATTAGAACCATATGTGTTTGTAAATCAGTAAGTGTGGTTTTTCTGATGAATATTAAATAAATTATTCACCTTTCTGGTTTAACTCCTGTATATCTGTGACTCACTTTCTAAATTGATACTGGAAGTATTAATTTTAAATTAGATGAGTAAATGTGCCTTCACTAATACTAACACTGTCATAAAGTTTCAGAGCATTTCACAATTTCAAAGCATCATTTTATCGATTCGTTACTGTAATTCTGGGAGATAAGCTGTGCAAGTTTAGTTATGATCACATCCATTTTACAGGTGAGGGACATGGCTTAAAAGCAGCAGGATTAGGATGTCATCTTCTGGCTGATCATTCACCTGCTTGTTTCCGGTTCTCTATCCTTTCATTAGAATCAATTACATGTCTAGGCAGTGGGTAGTGAGGGGAGTTGAGGGAAAGAAAGAGTTGGTTTTCATCTGTTTTATCTTTTTATTTCTAAGCATTTCCATTAAAGATATAAAATTATCCAAGGCAAATAGATACATTATATTTTGCCCTTTATGTTGTTGGTTGCTAGGTCATCCAGTTCTAATTTGAAATGTTTATATCTTCTGAATGTAGCTTCTTAATTTTTCAAGTTTATGTCAGGTAGGGAAGGAAAGGGATATTGTTAACCTGTTTTAAAATGAAGTTAGGCTCTGCGCCTGTGGCTCAACGGGCTAAGGCGCCAGCCACGTACACCTGAGCTGGCAGGTTCGAATCCAGCCCGGGCCCGCCAAACAACAATGACGGCTGCAACTAAAAAAATGGCCAGGTGTTGTGGCGGGCGCCTGTAGTCCCAGCTACTTGGGAGGCAGAGGCAGGAGACTGGCTTGAGCCCAGGAATTGGAGGTTGCTGTGAGCTGTGATGCCACAGCACTCTACCCAGGGCGACAGCTTGAGGCTCTGTCTCAAAACAAAACAAAACGAAGTTAAGTCTATGTGGAGCCTTATCTTCCTAAACAGTGAATTTCCCAGGGTTAATTATAAACTAAGCAAGATTTAGTTATGGACCAAATGCAGCTGGTTGTAGAATTGTAAAGTATTATCCATACAAGTTATGCATATGGAACGAGCTCTTACTAGTTTCTAATTAGAAAACAGAGTTGGGGAGAAACTATGCAAGGGTGTTAAAATGCTTATTTACAGTTGTTCTTGGCATTCCTATTATTAATTCATGATTTAGTACATCTGGTGCTTTGGACATGTTAGTAGAGCTGAGTGGATTAACTATTGAAGGAGGCAGAATATTCCCAGTATGATAGTGTTGAGAAAGTAGATAGTTAGCTGGCTCTTATGCCACAGAAAATGACAGATTATCAGCCAGTTGCCCTTGCTCATCCGAGACTGTGTATAGTCCTATTGAATGTAAGCGATGTGTAGGTAAAAGAAGGATTTACTGTGACATAGATTTTTTTTTTTTAGAAATAAGAAATTTAGAAATCTTAAGAATTAGATTGTATTATAACATCATTTGTATTATATGAGAAATCTATTTACATATAGATTACAAAAAGCCCCATCTACTTCTGATATTAAAAAATGCATTGAAGACATTTTCCTGTTTTACAGCATATTAGAAAGGTTATATTTTTGTATTTAAGCTTTAACATATGTAAAAAATGTGTTGGCAACAAGAGAATACATTTAATAGTGTTCATGCTATCGTCTGATTATGCTCAACTGCACCTGAAATTGATTAGTAAAAGAGTTTCTGTTTATCTAAAAAGTATGTTTTAAATGTTCATCTCTGAAATGGATAGAAATCTTAAAAGTAAAATATATTAGAAAACATATTTAGTCATTTATGTAAGAAATAATTAGCTTTACTTTTATTATTTCCTCATTTGATATTAGACTAGCCCTTCCCTTCTATTTCTTATTTTTATCAAAATCTGTTTTGTTGTTTATTTAACAAATATGCTTCATTGGACTATGTTCATTGTATCTAATCTTAAAACTGTTTTTTTCTTTTGTGACTCATTTCTTTTTCCTTTTTTTTTTTTTTTTTTTTGGCTTGATCGCTAAAGCAAGTTTTGAACATTTTGAGTTAGAATAGAAATAGAAAATGTAAATTGACATAAGCATTTTTAAATCAAAGGCTTATTTTACAGATGCTTTAAAACATGACAACTGCAGAAATAGAATTGTGTAAAAAGTGGGATAAAATCCATAAACATCATTTTATGTTTCTCATGGAGGGAAAATGGAAGTCAGATCAGGGAAAATTTTACAAGAGGTCGTGCCTGAGTAAAGTGTGAAGGATGACTCCATATTGCCAAACTGTTAGAAGATTTGAAAGAGAAAGACGTTATTATCTTTGAGAGGAAAAGTGTGTGCAGAGGCTCAAACGCCTGATCTAATAGATTATATTTCAGGAAGTACAAGTTCTAGAGGAGGTGGGGGTGGACGGACATTTGGAAAATGGGGCCAGATTTAAGGATTTTCTGTGCCCTGTTGAAGAGTTCAGGTTTTATTACATAGGTAATGGGAAACTAATAAAAGGGTGTCAAGCGAGGGAAGTGGCATGATAACATTATTTTTGTAGAGAGATAATTACTGGGGCCCCAAAAGTTGCCATACGTGGGGGAAAATGTAGCTGAATGTACTTTTATTTATGAAATATTCATTACAGAATTTTAGAAAGAAATGGCCAGTATATAGAGGATATTTTGTAGTATTTCATAAGTACAGGTATTTTTCTGTATATACTTCAGGACTACTTCTTAGGCACATATAAGTTTTAAATTTTTCTGAGGTAATTGTATATATGGTTGTGTACATCCCCTCTGATTCCTATTAATAATGGCTTGTGTTTTAAAGTTATAAATGGATTGTTAGCAATATGACAAACCAGCTTTTATCTGTTAGTATTTGCGTATATGGGGATTTTTAAAATGTCTTTTCATCTTTTCTATGTTGTTTTACTTTACATCACTTGTCAATAGAACATGAAGTAATTTTTAGTCACTTTTGTATAAATTACCATATAATTTATTAAAATTATAAATCTAATCTATTTTAAGCTTTTAATCTTAACTTGTAAATTTTGTTTTACTTATGAATCAAGAAATTTTAATATAAAAATAGGAATCACTTTTTTCTTAATGTTCAGTTAACTCAGGAGTTTAACACTTTTCTTTTTTAAATTTCAGATTAATGTGAGGTATAAACAACTAGGTTACCATGTTTGCATTTGTCGGTAGAGTATTTGTGTTCCACGTCGAGAGGTGTGCCATGTCCCCCCCACTGTCCGCGTTAAGTGGGGGCACACCAGTCCCCCCACAACTTAAATTGAACTGGGTTTTTCCCTTATGTGGCTGTGTATTAGATCGTCTGCTGGCTTCATATTAGTATTGAGTACATTGGATACTTGCTTTTCCATTCCATTCTTGTGATATTTTACTAAGAAGAATGTGTTTCAGCTCCATCCAGGTTAATATAAATGATGTAAAATCTCCCCCTTTTTTTTTTTAATGTCTCTCCTTTTTTTTTAAATAGTATTCTATGGTATACCACAGTTTATTAATCCATTCCTGGGTTGGTGGGCATTTAGGTTCTTTCCACATTTTGGTAATTATAAATTGAGCTGTGATAAACAATAATAAAATGACTTTTTTTCCTTCTGGATAGATGCTTAGTAATGGGATTGCCAGATCAAATGGAAGGTCTCAGGCCGGGTGCAGTGGCTCGTGCCTGTAAAATCCTAGCACTCAGGGAGGCTGTAGAGGGTGGATGGCTTATGCTTAGGAGGTCAGCCTGAGCAGGAGTGAGACCCCATCTCTAGAGCATGGTGGTGCACACCAGTAGTCCCAGCTATTTGGGAAATTGAGACAAGAGAATCACTTGAGGCCAGGAGTTTGAAGTTGCTGTGAGCTATGACACCATGATACTGCAGCCTGCGACAGCAAAATGAGACTCTGCAGATAGATGGATGGATGGATGGACGGACTCTGCGGATGGATGGATGGATGGATGGATGGATGGATGGATGGATGGATGGACGGACGGACGGACGGACGGACGGACAGAGACTGCAGCCTGGGACAGCAAAATGAGACTATAGATGGATGGATGGATGGATGGATGGAAGGAAAGAAAGAAAGAACAAAATGAGATTGTCTCTAGATAAAAAAATAGACAGACAGATTCCAGCCTGGGACAGCAAAATGAGACTCTGCAGATAGATAGATAGCTAGATAGATGCAACAGACTGAGACTTTGTCTCTATAGATAGATAGGTAGATTGATGGATGGATCGATTGATCCTATCCGACTCCTAATAAAATTAATTTACAAATTTCAGAAACCTTCCAAAAACTCATATTTTACAAATTCTGTAAATGGAATACATCTGACTTAAAAGGTAAGTAAATCAAATGATCTAAAATGTTTCATACATTTAAAAGGATAGTCTATATCTACACCCATACATATATATGACAGCTCAATAATTATAGAGTCTATGTGCATACTTCTCTAATCACACTTTACATAAAACTTTATCATTATTGTAGTTTCAGTTTACTTCTGCTAAGAATTACAATCTACTCAATATCCATAGTAAACAGAGTTCTTATCTTTGTCCTGCTGTAACTGAGTTAATACCTTGTGATTCTTGATTGGAGATCTGGGAATGGTTCATAGGAATTGGGACTCTTTTTCATATGGGTATCTATTGTTAGTGACTCCTGGTCCATTCTTCTCTACCCTGCTGTATACCCTGGAAACTCAATTATAGAGAATATATCCGTGACTCCTGCGCCTTTTGTTTGCAAAGGTTGGGATAGATATAGCTGCAGTGGCCATCCTCAGCAGAGAAGGAATGCACAGGGAATGTGTTTCTGCCAGGTTGCATGTGCGCGGTGCCTTCTGCAGAAAATCACTGTTCTTTTCAGGACAGCCTTCTCTAGTGATTCTCTTTTTGGGGTTCTGAGGACTGCATTTGTTTCTTTTGCCCTGAGGTGGCAATGCTGCTACGGCTACCCTGGGTCACTGAACTAACCCTTGTATTTGTCGAACTCATGTTCTCACGTGTTCCTTCTGCCTAGAGTCTCATTATCTCTTGTATTTATTTCTCCATACTTTCACTTCTGGAACTAGTCCTAATAGTATGTCAGCGTTCCTCAGGTCATTCTGAGTGTGCCATCTCTTTTCATTGGGAAGCCTTACTGACAGATGATCCAAGACTTGAGAGCACAGTTAGCTCTTTACTAAGGTCAGTAGAATGTGGGGACTTAGGCTTTTCACCTGAACTTAGGCAGTTATAGCAATAAGGTTTCTTCTGCTACCAGTTTATCCTGCTCTTCAGTGCTTTTCCCTGAGATAATGAATTTCTTGAGCATTACCTCAAGTTATTATTTCATCATGATAATGATACGTTTTAAAACAAATGTGTAGTTTCCGTTCTTAAAGTCTCATGTGTTTTGAAGGGATCCTAGATCCCTTATTTGGGATAAAGATGCACTTTCATTCATTTTCTGTTTTTTAAATAATACTGTATTTTGAGAAGAAATTCATGTAACATACACTTAACTATTTTAAGTGCATAATTCAGTGGTTTGTAGTACATTCATAGTGTTGTACAACCAGCCTCTATCTCGTTCCAAAACATTTCCATCATTCCAAAGAGAAACCCTTTGCCCACTCAGCACTTTCTCCCTGTTCACCGTCTGTTCCCTTCCCAGATAGTCTCACTTTCTGTCTCTAGGGATTGATGGATTCTGGGTATTTCATAGAGAGAGAATCATACAACACATAACCTTTTGTGACATCCTTCACTTAGTATGTTTTTGTAGGTTCATCCACTTGGTAGTGCATATTAGTACTTTATTTCATTTTTATGTCCAAATAATATTTCATTGTATGGATATGTACCACAATTTGTTTATTCATTGATTGATTGATGAACATTTGGGCTGTGTATGCCTTTTGGCTCTTGAGAATAATTCTGCTATAAATATGGCTGTGCATGTTCTCATTTTAGTACTTTTTCATTTATTTTGGATGTATACCAAAGAGTAGAATTGAAAGATCACATGGTAATTTATGTAAGACTTGACATTTTAATAGATCTTTTCAAAGAACCAACTTTTGATTTTATTGATTTTTCTCTGTTTTTTGTTTGTTTCATTTATGTTCATTCTAATTTTTATTAAATCCTTCTTTTTGCTAGCTATAGGTTTAGGTTACTCTTCCTTTTCTAATTCCTTAATGTATTACATTAGTTTTTTGATTTGAGATCTTTCTTCAACTTTACTTTTTTTTTAGGGGGAGTTATTAAATCAAATATTTTTTGAGTGATTCGGTGCCTGTGGCTCAACAAGCTAAGGCGCCAGCCACGTACACCTGAGCTTGTAGGTTCGAATCCAGCCCCAGACCGCCAAACAACAATGACGGCTGCAACCAAAAAAAAAAATGGACGGGCTTTGTCGCGAGCACCTGTAGTCCCAGCTACTAGGGAGGCGGAGGCAGGAGACTCGCTCGAGCCCAGGAATTGGAGGTTGTTGTGAGCTGTGATGCCACAGCACTCTACCCAGGGTGACAGCTTGAGGCTCTGTCTCAAAAAATATATAATATTATATATTATATATTTTTTGAGAGACAAGATCTTACTGTGTTGCCCAGGCTAGAGTGCAGTGGTGCCATCGTAGCGCACTGAGCCCTACTCCCGGGCTCAGGACGTTCTCCCACTTCAGCCTCCCAAATAGTTGGGACTGTAGGCACATGGTGCAATGCCTCAGCTAAGTTTGAAAACATATTTTTAGAGATGGAGGTCTCACTTTGTTGCCCAGACTGGTCTTAAACTCCTGGCCTCAAGTATTTCCCTTGCCTCAGCCTCCCAATTAGCTGGGGTTACAGGCACCTGCTTTCTTTTTTAATGTAGGTGCTAACTACTATAATTTTTCTTCTAACTACTGCCTTCGCTGTGTCCCACAAGTTTTGATATGTTGTGTTTTTGTTTTCATTAATCTATAAGATTTTCTAATTTCCCTTGTGATATCTTTTTTGATGCATTGCTTATTTAATAATACATCAATTTCTACATATTATGTATTTTTAAATTTTCTTCTTTAATTGATTTCAAGCTTAATTCCATTGTGGTTGGAAAATGCTATATGATGCTAATCTTTTAATATTTATTGAGACTTGTTTTGTGGCCTAACTAACATATATTCTGTCTTGGAGAATGTTCCACATAATGACCCAGGGGTGGGGAACCTGTGACCTTAGGGCCCACATTTGACCTTCTGGATCCTTAAATATGTCCTTTTGACTAAATCCAAATTTGGATTTGGTCAAAGAGCTGCACTTGGCAGTCTGGAGAGCCACACGTGCTAACAGTGTCTGCTCTGCTCTCCCTGGAACAAGGGACCGTGGAATATAGGCTACCAAGCTGGAGAGAGTATGGAACCAAGGGCAAGTAGGAATGCTACAGCCCTTTCCTGCCATTTTAAAGCTGACTTTTTCTTGATTCAGCATATGTTTGGTTGCTGTAAACCTTTAGCTATTTTCCAGAGTTCTGACAGTTTCTGTTGCTTTTTTTTCCCCAGTGTTTCTGTGGAGGGAGGGGAGCTCAGAGCCTTCTTCCTCTAAGATCCTGCCTTGCATTCGCTTTTCAAAAATATTATTTAATATATTTTTAAAATATTTTATCATTTACTTACAACATATTGACAGACAGAGACAGGGATATTTAAACATTTGTTTCATTCATGTGTTATATTATTTTGCTTATTGGCTCCAATATAGGTGTAGGAATAATATAGTGGTTTTATAATTTTTGCCATGAATTTGTATTGTTAGGTTTAATAGAAAATCATCTTGTGACTCTGACACTCAATCCAAGAAAATGTAACAAATTCATATGTAGAAAAAAATTCAGTGGGGAGTAGTATGACATGTCAATATACTCTACATGAAAAATATTGATTTGGGCATGTTATGCTATTTGAAAAATATTAAGTGTAGAAGGCGACACCTGTGGCTCAGTGGGTAGGGCGCCAGCCCCATATACCGAGGGTGGCGGGTTCGAACCTGGCCCCGGCCAATTGCAACAAAAAAAATAGCCAGGCGTTGTGGCGAGCGCCTGTAGTCCCAGCTACTTGAAAGGCTGAGGCAAGAGAATCACCTCAGCCCAGGAGCTGGAGGTTGCTGTGAGCTATGACATCACAACACTCTACTGAAAAGTAAGATTCTGTCTCTTAAAAAAAAAAATTAAGTATTGAAAGCTGTAGTTTCTTTCTTAGATAGTATTTGAAATATTTGACTAAATTAGCCAACATGAAGCCTTTTTTAGGGTTGTAGACTATATTATTGGTTTGTACCAGCATAAAAGCTGATTTTATTCTGATTCCTTAATGATTAAAAAATTTCAGAGTTTTGGTAAGCAAGGCACTTCTATTTTAGTTTTTAGAACTCATAGTCTTCTAGGACAAATTATCTCTAGTTGTAATTTTTATTTTATTTTATTGTCTTCACTATTCATAGAAGGATAAACCATGAAGACGTAGGAGTTTTCATGCAGACATAGCTAATTAAGAGTGCTAAATCTTTGTTCACTCTAAGGAAATAAGTGTTTAGAAAATTCTTACTGTAAATGGGATTATAGCAGTTTCCCAAAGCCAATAAAATAAGTATTTGGTCAGCTAATGAAAAATTTAGTCAGTGCAATTAAGCAACTAATGTGAAGACATGAATCAGAATTTCAAAAGCTTAGACCCGCTTACCATCATCATGAAGGCTTCAGTGCTTTTCACTGATCTTAGTTTATTTTGTTGTTCACAGTACACTTCTTTAGGAGTTAAGAATATTTCCAAACCTATAGTATCCTATAATGTTCAGAAATGTCTTCTTGAGCACTGTCTTTTTGTCCCTAAGTCCATATTCTGAGTCTGTAATATGTCATGCACAGCATGTAAAGGGGAGTCAGGTAGTTTGATCTCTGTCTAGAGCTCTTTGCCAGGAAAAAAATCAAAGGTCTTTATATGACAGAATTCTAACTATGTATTTTCTTTATTTTTATTTGGAAAAAGTATTTGAATACAGAATACATTCCTTGTAGGAAACACTTTACAGTATGAGCCCAGACATCCAGGTGAATAAATCTTGGGTCATTCTCCTCTGTTAAACACAAGTTAGGAAGGACTTATTGGGGAACCCCGCCCCCCTTTTTTTGAGACAAGAGTCTCACTTTGTGCTCTGGGTAGATGTGGTGTCAGAGCTCACAGGAACCTCAAACTTTTGGGCTCAAGTGATCCTCCTGCCTCTGCCTCCTGAGTAGCTGGGACTATAGATGTGTGCTATAGTACCTGGCTAGTTCTTCTTTTTTTTTTTGGTAGAGCCAGGATCTCACTCTTGTTTAGGCTGGTCTTGAACTCCTGAGCTCAGGTAGTCCACCTGCCTCACCCTTCCAGTGTGCTAGGATTAGGGCTGTGAGCCACTGTGCCTGATGAGGGGAAATACTTTTTAAAATTCCTTTATATCTTTTTTTCTTCATGAATCAAGATCACAGCATATTTTTAGTGTTTTAATTAGATTGTGACAATAGATGACATTTGTATACAAATGATAATTGGAAATATTTTTCAAACGTATGAATTCTTATTAAGTTACCTGAGTATAGCCAGCAAAATCACACAGAGCAGAGTGATGCCATCAGCAGTCTTTGGCACATCCTCATGATAGGCTTTTCTCACATCTCACAGTGGCTTTGCTAGATCACCCTTCTTCGAAATCTCCCACTCATGTTCAAAAGCCACACTCTCAACTCTCAACTTGTCTGTCTTTGTACCCATCACTAACTCCTTTTGTCCATTCCTACAGGCAGAAGGACCCATCCTGCATTTGAGGCCAATCTCATTAACTGTCGTTCACCTCAAGAATATTCCATTATCAGACTGGCCTCCATCCCTCCTCAGATCTTCTGTGTGTTGGAACTTTTCTTTCACCACATGAACATATTCAAATTTCCATCTTGAAATAACATGTTAACTTCTCCAACCCTGAATCTTCCTCTAAACCTTTTAAGCTTAAGTTACATGGCATTACTCATCTACTAACACTTTTCATTATCTATTTTAAAGAGTTTGAAGCGTGAAGACCCTCAAGATCTGACACTCAGAATACGTCATGTTCTTTCTGGCCTCTCCTTTGTAGAATATCATCTTTTCTTCTTTATCTACCTAGCAAATTATTGTTTTCCCTTTATACATTAACTTAACTCATTATGCTTTCTTTACCGTCCTGACTTCTCCAAGCTTCCATTACTCTTTGTAATTAAAAATTATTTATTTTGGGCGGCCCCTGTGGCTCAAAGGAGTAGGGCGCCGGTCCCATATGCCGGAGGTGGCAGGTTCAAATCCAGCCCCAGCCAAAAAACTGCACACACACTCACAAAAATTATTTATTTTCACGTGTTTTTTTCCCACTAGACTTTTGGGAAAAGTCATATGTAACTCATTAGAATGTGTTTTTATTTAAAGTACTATACCAGCATATGCATAGTTACAAAACATTAATCTGGAAGCAAAACAGAAAAGAATACTGAAAATAATGCTGTAATTTTTAAAATAAGATGAAAAATATTTTCCTTATAGATTAAGTTTTGGGTCCCAATGATATTTATTTAACCAACAAACAGACTAGTCTATTGAACATTGTATTGCAGAAAAACTTCATCCCCCCACCCCCACACCATTGATTACATTAGCATATTCTCATAATGGGGCATAATTTTTTTTTTCGGAAGTAACATGGTTTTACTTTTGGAAGAAAGTGAAAATTTTCTGTGGGCTTCCATATTAAAAATGCTTCTTAAGAACTTGAAATTGTTACGCATTAAACCAAAACTCCTAGAGCTTGTTCAAATTGTACTGCTATAATCACTGGTGCCTTGAGTTAGATATTTTTTAAACCTGTTTTTACTTGCTGAAAAATAGATTTTTCCATAATTAAGAGAAAGCATCAGTTATTTTATCCACTTGACTTTGTCTTTGCTTGTTATTGTTTGCTTTACAGATTTATCTGAGTCATTGACATGATTTAAATTCCACTGCAAGATAAGAAATAAAGCTTTTAAGGAGAAAGTGCTTTGAATGGAAAAATAAATATCTTACAAAATATCTAGCTTTCGGTGTGCCTAGTACTGTTTGAATTTCTTATTTTTCCTTGCATTCTTAGTTGTATTCTTTTGGGATATATATCTTTGAGTATAAAATTGTTTATTTTCTTTTGTTTTATTGAGACAGAGCCTTACCTTTTTGCCTTTGGTAGGTTGCCATGATGTTGTAGCTCATAGCAACCAAAAACTCTTGGGGTTCAAGTGATCCTCTTGCCTCAGGTTTTCATTTTTAGTAGATTTGGAACCTCACTCTTGCTCAGGCTGATCTCAGACTCCTGCGCTCAAGTAATCCCCTGCCTTGGCCACCGAGAGCACTAGGATTACAGGAAGCACTGCGCCTGGGCCTATAAAATTGTTTAACACATTGGAATTCATTTTGTGAGACAGAGGGTAAATTAAAATCTCAAAGCAATTTTGAAATACACCCATTTGAGAAAATGTATTTTAAATAATGTTATTTCCTACTACATACTCTATTTCCCTCTTACCATAGGCATCTGCTCGTTTCCAGGAAACCTTTCTGTCCTCTTTGGTGGTGGAGATACGGCCTGTCCTCCGTGAAATCTTCTGCCATCTTTTTCTGAAGTGTTATGATTTGTGATGATAACTTTTTCATATCTTCTCTATATTTATTTGCCACCGATTATTACGGCCACACTTTAGATCTATGTCTTAACTAGTCAGAACTATGGTTTAGTTTTTAAAAATCTATATTCTTTGTTTAGAAATTGGGAAGACTTAGAGGGTCTTTTCCTAACAAATGCAACCAGTGTAACATGGTTTCTTGTACCCTCAATGAATCCCCAACAATAAAAACAAAACAAAACAAAAAAAGACAGAAAAAAAGAAAAAAAAAAGAAATTGGGAAGACTTTTTTTTAAATGATAACTGTTCAAGGAGTAAATAGCTTGCTATGAAGAAACTTATCCAGTAAAGAATGTATAACATTTATAAACAACCATAATGTACACAAGAGAGGTAGAGATTAAGTGCTTTGTGAATTCAGAGGAGGAAAGAAATAATTCTACCTGGACAGTGTAGAAGAAGTGTAATCTAAAAACACTTGTTAAAGATTTCAGACACACAGAAGTACAGAGAGAGAGAGTAATAAAAAAATATTAATTTTGCTATCCAGAATTTGACAATGTTACTTTAAAACATCCAAAAAAAAAAAAAAATCTAAAGTTAACATCTTTCCTTCTGCGTGAAACAAAGACCTTAGAATGCTTAACCTCAGGTTTCTGCTTCTGTTTTCTTAGCTTTTTTTGCTACCACTTTGTTTTGTTGTGGTTTATCTTTGTTTCTTATCTCATCCTGCTCTTCCCATTGGGGTTTAATTTCCCGCTGAAATGTCTCCTTTAGTGGTGTTTTCACAGTTCCCTTTTTTGGTCTGCTCTATATTGTGTGTTTTCGTGATACATATCTTTCAATTCACTAATCTTCCCTCCTGTAGATAAAGTGCTTACCCTGCTCATTGAGGTTTTTTTAATTCCAAGACCCTCATTTGATTCTTTAAAAATCAAAAATTAATATCTTCTGGGTGGAGCAGGCTTGGGTCTTCTCATTTTTTTTTTTTTTTTTTTGAGATAGTTTCACTTTGTCGGTAGAGTGCTGTGGCATCATAGCTCACAGCAAACTCAAACTTTTGTGCTCAAGCGATCCTCTTGCCTCACCCTTCCAAATAGCTGGGACTACAGGTGCCCACCACTATGCCCAGCTATTTTTAGAGAGAGGGTCTCACTGTGGCTCAGGCTGGTCTCAAACTCCTGAGCTCAGGTGAGCCACCCTGCCCTGCCTTCTCATTTCTGTTATGTGATTCATTTTCCACCCAGGCCACCAGATGCCTTACAGGCTTTCTTTTGGCTTTTCTTGTGACTGTTCCCAAGCTAGTTAGCAGAATTTTCCTAGAAGTTATTTCACAGTATCTAGTATTTGTAGATCTAAGTTATATGCAGGGGCCAAGCCCAGTTCATAATTCAAGTACAGTGAAAGGAGAAAGAGAGACGGCAACAATATTATTGTTGGAATAGATGTGAGAATAGACAGGAAGGTCATGAGGTTGGGAAAAGAGAGCTACAGAGTTGGTAAAGCACTTGGGAATTTGGGCCCTGAAAGGCCAGTTGTTAATAGTGTCAAAGAAGTTGCCGAGTGGGCAGGGAAGCTACACATAATTGGATGCTCTGTGGCAGATGCTTTAGATATGTTTTCTTGTTTAATCTTCTAAAAACCACTAATAAAAGTGTTATTATTGTCTTCTTTTTTACGGATAAGGAAACCGAGGCTTGAAAAATGAAAGCACTTCATAAAATCATAATGATTGCAACTGTCCAGGGAGGGATCTAAACCCAAATGTATTCATTTCCAGAGCATTTGTCCTTTCTACTAAGCCATGCTGTCTTTATGTATTTATGTGGTATGTGATAAAAAAGGGAAATGGCACAGGGGAGGAGACTAAGATTTATATTTAATTTAGAAAGTCTGCAGTCAGCAGAAAACCTTATCAATGGAGAGAAGTCTCCTTCTATAAACTTAGGAGAGTGCTTAATTAACTAAGTAGGGAGGGGACTCATGTTTGGTTTCTGTATCCAGGCTGTCACCTTAGTATTAACTAGGGAGAGCTCAGAATGTTTCAGTCTGGTAAAGAAAGAACTTTTCAACATGAGAGAGGGGAAATTGTCTACATTATCAGGAGTTTGGCTGGGCACTCATTTACCATTTAACTGATTTCATCTGTCACTTTGTTTTGCCCCTTGCTCTTCATATCTGAGTTCAGATCTATGTAATCTGGGTTCTTGGCAGATAAATCTGATTTTACTAACTACTGCTCAATCTTAAATTGAGCTACTGACCTTACAGAAAAACCTGGGAGTGCACTAAAACAGTAAAAAGAATAAAATGGATGTAATATATTTTAGTATTAAACTTA
This sequence comes from Arctocebus calabarensis, assembly GCA_963573935.1. Lineage (NCBI taxonomy): Eukaryota > Metazoa > Chordata > Mammalia > Primates > Lorisidae > Arctocebus > Arctocebus calabarensis. The sequence goes on along the minus strand of CAUYON010195053.1, from coordinate 19,051 downwards.
CTTTGGGTTGAATTATTATAATTAACATAAATTATTATAAATAGTATCATAGTAGCTATAGCAGCTATAAGTTGTAATATTCAGCAAAAGCAAAGGCCAGCCAAGCATGGTGCAGACACTGTCTATATGCAGATCATTGAGTAAAGCGCTGCCACTCACAGCTGTGACTGCCTTGTGTACTTTTTTTTTTTTTTTACAGTGAAATACTTCAAAGTAGGAAATATATACAATAGTGTGTATTTTGTATGTCTTAGTCCATTTTCTTTTGCTTGGAACAGAATACTTGAAACTGGGTAATTTGTAAAGTAAGGAAATTAAGTCCAGTATTAAGGGGCTGCATCTGGGGAGAGCCGTCCTGCTGATAGAGACTCTAAAGAGAGACCCACGGCCACACAAGGTATCATCACACGGTAAGGGGTGAGTGTGCTACTGCGCTAGCTCAGGCCACTCTTCCTCTTCCTTCCCATGATAACCCATTAATCCATTACCTCAGTCCATGACTAGATTAATATCCATTCATTAGGGTGGAGTCCTCATGGTTCCTTCATACCTTAAAGCCCCTCTCCATTCAATGTCAACATGAGGTTTAGAGTGAATTCAAATTAAATGTGTGCTTTCATTTTTTTAAAATTCCTCAATTATTAAGGTAAAATTGACAAAAATTGTATATCTCTATGGTATGCAACTTAATATTTTTATATATGTGTCACACACTCTCACATTAAGTAATTTTCAAGTACTTATATATAATACTTTTTTATTGTTAATTGTCACAGCTGTGATAGTGACTGCATAAACTTCTAGGATACATGTGATATTTTCATACACGTATGCCACACAGATTGTGTACAGTTTAGAATATATTTATCCTAACTTAAACTTTGACCTCCGACCAACATCTCCCGTCAAGCCATCCTGCTCAGTCCCTGGCTGCTACCACCCTGTTTTTCTGCCTTTATGAGTTCAACTGTTTTTTTTTAGATTCTGCATGGGAATGAATCATGCAATACTTTTCTTTTTGTGCCTGGCTTATTTCACTTAGCTTGTATTCTAGTTTCATCCATGTTGTCCCAAATAATAGGATTTCTTTCTTTTTTAAAGACTGAATAATATTCTATTGTATATTTTTGTATATTTACACCACATTTTATTTATCCATTTATTCATTAACAGGCACTTAGGTTGATTCCCTATTTTGCTGCCATGAAGGAATGTAGTGAATATAGCTATCTCCTTGAATTATTTGTTTATTTATTTGTTCACTTATTTAGAGACAGAGTCTCACTTTGTTGCCCTTGGTAGAGGGCCATGGTATCACAGCTCACAGCAACCTCAAACTCTTGGGCTCAAGCGATTCTCTTCTCCCAGTCTCCCAAGTAGCTGGGACCACAGGCACCTGCCACTATGCCTGGCTACTTTTAGAGATGGGATCTCACTCTTGATCAGGCTGGTCTCAAACTCCTGAGCTAAGGCAGTCTACTGTCCTTGGCCTCCCAGAGTGCTAGGATTATAGGCTTGACCCACTGCGCCCAGCCTGACATATTGATTTCAGTTCCTTTGAACACATACTCAGAAGTGGGAAGGCTGGAACGTATGGTAGTTCTAGTTTTAATTTTTTGAGAACTCTTCATACTGTTTTGCATGATATTAATACATATACTCGCTACCAGTATACTAGTTTTCTGTCTTCTCCATACCCTTATCAACCTTTGTTATCTATTGCCTTTTTCATAATAACCATCCTACCCGATTTGAAGTAATACTGTAATTTTAATTTGCATTTTTGAATGACTAGTCATAAGTTTTGTTATATACCTGTTGACATGTTGATAATTGTGATAGCCTCCTGATTAGTTAATCCTTTTATCGTTATATAATATCTTTTTCTTTCTTTCTTATGAAAGTTTGACTTAATTAACTGTCTTAGGCCTCGCACCACAGCTCAGTCAGTAGGGCACTGGCCACGTACACCAAAGCTGAGGGGTTCAAGCCCAGCCCAGGCCTGCCAAAACAACGACAACTGCAACCAAAAAATAGCCGGGCATTGTGGTGGGCATCTGTACTCCCAACTACTTGGGAGGCTGAGGCAAGAGAATTGCTTCAGCCCAAGAGTTTGAGGTTGTTGTGAGCTGTGACGTCACGACACTCTACCGTGCCATGACACAGGTGACATAGTGAGACTCTGTCTCAAAAAAAATTAACTGTCGTAATAACTTAATGTCTATTTTGTCTAACAATCTTCTTTTTCATTGTGTGTGTATCCTTAAATGTGAAGTGAGTCCTTTAGGCAATATATAATAGAATCTTTATTTATTTTTTTTTTTTTTGTGGAGACAGAGTCTCACTCGATCGCCCTGGGTAGAGTGCCGTGGCGTCACACTGCTCACAGCAACCTCCTGGGCTTAGGTGATTCTCTTGCCTCAGCCTCCCGAGTAGCTGGGACTACAGGCACCCACCACAACGCCCGGCTATTTTTCTGTTTTGCAGTTTGGCCGAGGCTGGGTTTGAACCCGCCACCTTCGGCACATGGGACCGACGCCCTACTCGCTGAGCCACAGGCGCCGCCCTATAATAGAATCTTTAAAGAATATATATCCATTTACCTACGTTATGTCTTTTTATTTGTGAACTTAGTCTGTTTACATTTAGGATGATTATTGATGAGAAAAAAATTATTATTACCATTTTGTTAATTGTTTTCAGTTGTTTTTTAGACCTTTTGTTCCTTTCTTTTTCTCCTATAGTCTTTCTTTGTGATCTGACGATTTTCTATCCTGGTATATATAGTTCCATCCCTTTTTCTTTCTCTTTTGGGTATCTACTGTCAGTTTCTCCTTTTCCTGTTTTTGTTACTTTGTTATATGGTTGATAACAACTTAACTTTGCATACAAAAGCTCTTCACTTCTGCTCTTACACAGTATATTTCATATTTTTCATGTATAATTATCTATTTTACATTGTATATTGAGTAAGAAGTTATCATAACTTTACTTCATGTTTTGAAAATGTTATCATAACTTTAGTTCATCTTTTGTCTTTCAGCCTTCATACCTGAGTTTATATAAGCAATTTAAACACTATCATTATAGTTTTAGAGTATTCTGAATTTAACAATACTTTTATCTTTACTGGTCAATTTTCACTAATGAATGGCCTTTTGTTTAAACTTGCAGAAAACTTCCTTCTATATTTCTTTTTTATTTATTTATTTTTGTTATTTCAAGTTAATGTGAGGATACAATTAGTCACAATATTTGAATTGGTTAGGTAGTATCCCTCTTGCCATTGTGTCCCACACCTAAAAGATGTGCCATAAACCCCCCCACCCACATTGTGCCCATTAAGTGGGAGCACCCCACAATGCCCTCTTCCCCAGCTTTCTCCTATGTGGGCATGAATTAGATCATCCACTGGCTTCATACTAGTATTCAGAACACTGGATTTCCATTTTTGTGATACTTTACTGAGAAGAAGGTGTTTCAACTCTGTCCAGGTTAATACAAAAGATATAAAGTCACTATCTTTTTTTAAGGCTGAATAATATACCTATACAGCTTGTTAATACATTCCTGAGTTGATGGGGGCATTAAGTTGTTTCCACATCTTGGTGATTATAAATTGAGCTGCAATAAACAATCTAGTGCAAATATCTTTATGATAAAAGGATTTTTTCCCCTCTGGGCAGATGCTTAGTAGTGGGATTGTGGGTTAAATGGGAGATCTGGGCTCGGCGCCTGTGGCTCAGCGGTCTAAGGCGGCAGCCACGTATACCTGAGCTGGCGGGTTTGAATCCAGCCTGGGCCCGCCAAACAAGGATCGTGGCTGCAACCAAAAAATGGCTAGGCATTGTGGCGGGCGCCTGCAGTTCCAGCTACTTGGGAGGTGGAGGCAAGAGACTCGCTTGAGCCCAGGAATTGGAAGTTGCTGTGAGCGGTGATGCCACCGCACTCTATCCAGGGTGACAGCTTGAGGCTCTGTCTCAAAAAAAAAAAAAAAAAATTTAAATGGGAGTTCTAAAATGAGTTCTTGGAGGATTCCCCATATTTCTTTCTAGTTTGTAGTCCCACCAACAGTGTAAAAGTGTTTCCCGCTCTCCACATCCACGCCAGCATTTGCAGCTTTGAGACTTTGTGATGTGGGCTAATTTTACTGGGGTCAGGTGATTTCTTGAGGTGGTTTTGCTCTGTTATGTCTGTAATGATTAGGTATGATGAGCATTTTTTCATATGTTTGTTAGCTATTTGTCTGTCATCCTCAGAGAAGGTTCTGTTCCTATCTCTTGCCCAGTGATAGATGGGATTATTTGTACTTTTTTTGTTGATTAATTTGAGTACTGTATAAATCCTAGTCATTGAGCCTTTGTCAGATTTGTAACATGCAAATATCTTTTCCCATTCTGAAGGTTGTCTGTTTGCTTTGATTGCTGTATCCTTAGCTGAGCAGAAGCTTTTCAGTTTATTTAAGTCCCATTTATTTATTTTTATTGTTGTTGCAGTTGCCATGAAGTCTTCTTTATAAAATCTTTCCCCAGGCTGAAATCCTTGAAAGTTTTCCCCACACTTTCTTCTAGCATTTTTATTGTTTCATGCCTTAGACTTAAGGCTTTTGTCCATCTTGAATCAATTTTTTCGAGTGGTGAAAGGTGTGGGTTGAATTTCAGTCTTTTACATGTGGCTATCCAGTTCTCCCAGTACCATTTATTGAGGAGATTCTGTTCCCCAGTGTATACTTTTTTTTTGTTTGTTTATCAAAGATCAAATGGCTCTAACTGACTTGTTTCATCTCTTGGTTTTCTATTTGGTTCTAAATGAATATGTCTTCATTTTTGTGCCGATGCCATGCTGTTTTGACACTATGGCCTTATAAGATACCCTAAAGTCTGGTAGGGTGATGCTTCTAGCTTTTTATCTCTAAAAATTGCCTTTGCTCTACAGGGTTTTTTCTGGTTCCATACAAGACAAAGAACTATTTTTTCAAATATTCAAAGTATGATGTTGGTATTTTAATGGGGAATGCATTGAATCTATAGATTACTTTGGGTAGAACAGACATTTTAACAATGTTGATTCTTCCCCACCAGGAACATGGTATGTTTCTCCATTTGCTAACATCTTCTGCTATTTGTTTTCTTAGGATTTCATAATTCTCTTTGTAGAGGTCCTTCACCTAATCTCTTGTTAGGTTATGTTCCTAGGTATTTCATTTCCTTTTAAGCTACTGTGAGGGAATGCGATCTTTGATTAGTTTCTCAAACTTGGCTGTTATTGGCATATAGCAAGCCTATTGATTCGCGAACATTGATTGTGTACCCTGAGATGTATTTCTTGATCACTTCTAGGAGTCCTGTGGTTGAGTCTCTGGGATTGTCTACATATAAGATCATATTATTAGCAAAGAGGGAGAGTTTGACCTCCTCTGTCCTCGTTGGGATGTCCTTTATATCCTCCTCTTGCCTGACTGCAATGGCTAGAACATTCAACACTATGTTGAATACTAGTGGTGACAGAGGACATCCTTGTCTGGTTCTAGTTCTAAGTGGAAAAGCTTTCTGTTTTACTCCATTCAGTATGATATTACCTGTGGATTTGTTATAGATGGCTTCATCAGTTTAAGAAATATTCCACCTATGGCTATATTCGTAAGTGTTCTTGTTAGAAAAGGATGCTGAATTTTATGGAATACCTTTTCTGCATCTAGTGAGAGGAGCATGAGGTCCTTGTTTTTGCTTCTATCGATAGAGTGAATTACATGCATGGATTTGCATATGTTAGACCAGCCTTGCATCCCTGAGATGCCTACTTGATTGTGATATATAAATATATTTTTAATGTGTACCTATAATCCGTTGGTGAAGATTTTATTAAATATTTTTGCATCTATATTCCTTAGGGAAATTGATGTGTAGTTCTTTTTAGTTGAATCTTTTCCTGGTTTTTGGTATCAGGTTGATGTTTGTGTCATAGAACATGTTGGGGAAGATTCCTTTTTGCTCAATGATGTGGAATGGTTTCTGCAGTATGGGTATAAGCTCTTCTTTGACGGTTTCATAGAATTCTGGTGTGAAGCCATCTGGTCTGGGGCATTTTTTTGTTGGAAGTTTTTTTATTGTTTCTTCGACCTCAGTGCTTGATATTGTTCTGTTCAAGAGATCTATTTCTTCTTGGTTAAGTCTAGAGAGATGGTGTGATTCCAGGTTTGGTTCATTTCCTCCACATTGTCAAATTTCTGGCCATAGAATTTCTTATAGTAGCAGAGATAATCTCTTGTATCTCAGTGTTATCTGTAGTTATTTCCCCTTTTTCATTTCCACGCCACAACACCAGGCTATTTTTTGGTTATAGTTGTCATTGTTGTTTGGCAGGTCCGGGCTAGATTCAAGCCTGCCAGTTCTGGTGTATATGGCTGGCGCCTTAGCCACTTGAGCTACAAGTGCTGAGCCTCTATTGGAGTTTTGAATTATTTTGAATTCTTTGTCAGGCAGTTTGTGAATCGGATCTCCAGTTCTTTGAGTTCAGTTACTGGAAATGAATTTTTTCTTTTAGTGGTGTCATATTTTCCTGATTCTTCATGATCATGATCCTTGTAGCCTAGTATAAATAGGTATATGTGCATTGGAGGAAGGATTTACCTCTTTCAGACTTTCTTTGCTTCTGTAAAGAAAGACTTTCACCTGTGTGTATATGAGTGTGTGGGAACACATTGAGTGTGCTGTGATACTGAGTCTAGTAGTAAGAGGTTATGAGTATGAGGGGGTACAGTATTCTGTAGGGTCAGGCATTTATGGCCTATGACATTTGCTTCTGTATGAACCTTGGTGGCAAGGGCTGCGGGACATCTCCACTGGCTGTGAGGGCTATGTGAGTCTTCAGCAGTGCCTCTGGTTCTAGTAGCAAAGGACTGAGGCAGGCATTGTTGGGGACTAGGCCAATGATGTGCATGTGCTCAGCTGTGAAGGCTGGTTGCATCTACGTGTGTAGCAGCAAGGCCCCCGGGGTAGACATGCATAGAGTTGGGTGGGCCAGGTCTGGGGCCAACTGTAGGCATACATGTGACAGAGGAGGCTGGTGGCATGGCTATAGGAGTCAGGATTGGTGGTGTGCGTGGTTACAGAGTCTAGCCCACAGGGGTTAGGCAGGCTGTGTATATGCAGAGCTGTGGGGTCCTGGGCTAGTGCCCAGCATATGCCAAGTTGCAAGGACTAGCTGTGGGCTTGTGTCCAGTGTTAGAGACTGATGACAGGTGTCAGGCGACTGTGCACTTGCAGAGCCATAGGCTTGCTGGGACACATACATGGATGTGGCTGCAGGGGCCGGTCATGGGCACAAGCATTGTAGAGGGACCCGTGATAAGAGCCTGGGCTAGTTGCAGGGGTCAGCCACGGTTATGCACATGGCCGTGGGTGCTGGCGCTGTTTGCAGGCACTTATGCAGTGGTTGTGCTTGGCCCCTCAGCCAATGTGGCCCTGGGGAGGGAGGAGGGAAAGGGTTGATGGCTTAGGCATCTGGAGACAGGGAAGACAAATAACTACAAACCCTTCAGTGTGACCAAACCTGAAACGGATGTGGTGGATCCCTTAGCAGCAAAAACTTACTAGTCTTCTGTTTAGCAAATTGCTAGGGTCCACCTAAATTAACACTGTGGTCTCCTCAGTTTTCTCTTGTGACACCTGCAAGGGCTGTAGAGGTCCTCAGCAGAGAAGGCCACTGAGGACCATGGTAGCTCCTGCTCTTGGCCCATACTGATACCTCTCATTCTTCTTCCTTGTCTCCATTCATGCCAGTCTTCCAGTGATCTGGGTGGGATATATAACTGATACTCGGTGGTGGTTGTTCAGGCAGTGGCCTAAAAGGCTGGAAAGCTGGTTTTACACCCTGTTCTCCATTTCCATGAAAGGGGAACTTCTAAGCTGGGGAGTCCCTGCTCTGTGCTGAGCAGTGCTAGCCTTGGCAATAGGATAATGCAGGCAAAATGAAATTGTCCTTTCTCCCCTTTTTTGTGTTTTTCTTGAGTTTTTTTCTTCCATTGTATTTCTGTAGCTTTTCATGTGGATTCCTGAGCTCATCCAGAGTTATTTGTTTTTTTGTGGGGGGGGAATGAAACCTGGATTCTCCTACTTTCCTAACTTGCTGACATCATGCCTTGTTTTTCTTTATAGTTTTAACATATTTATATGTTCCATGTTTAGTTTTGCATGTTCAGAATTTTATATTAATAAAACCATGCTCTGCATATTCTTCAACTGGTTTTTTGTTTTTAGTTCAGTATAGTTTGTGAGACACAACCATATAGATGCATGCATATAGGTGTCATTCATTTGTTTTTCAATTTTGATATTATTCCTTCATACAAGTTACAGATTTATCCATTCTTTTGTCAATGGACATTTGGGTTGTTGTGGTTTTGCTGTAAGAAACACCACTGCTGTAAAGACTGTGAATATGCCCTTTGGAGTCCTCAGGGAGAGAAATCTTACAGGTCACCCTGTCCCTGTGTCTGTTACCTGTACTCTCCCTACTTCCCATGTGGCTTATTACACCTTCTTTGCCTGTCCATTTTTTGCAAGTCAAGAGGAGAGGGAAGAGGGTTTATGAGGTCCTGGCAGGGGATAGCAGCGTTTACCACACAGGCTTCGCTTCAAAATACATGTGATTCTTTTGTCAGACCATGGCTTTCAAGGCTTTTGCCTTAGCACCTCCTTTTTCATTATTTTATTCCTTTTCCTAGATAGTAATACCTATTCTCATGGTTTCAAATACTATCTAAATACAAATAACTCCGAATTGGTATCTTCGTTCCATAAATCGTTTCTTGGCACGGCCCATATATCCAACTGCCACTCTGCACCTCCATTCACCTGTCTGTATTGTAGTCACTTCAGACTCAAATCCAATATTAAACTGGTCATCTTTCCCTTCTTTCCTCTATTATTCATATTTTCTTCTCCAGTTTTCCATTGTCCATTGTTAGAGCGTCTTTCCTGTTCTATGTGACTAGGTACCTGAAAATTGACCTTGACACTTCTTTCTCCCCCACCCTCTGACCTGTTAACATCCCTGAACCAGTACTTTGCTTTATTTTCACTGCCACTACCCTAATCCAAGACACCATTGTCTTAAGCCTGGAGTACAGAAACATTCTTTTGAGGCCTTTGTCAACTCCTGCCTTTTTCTAATTCATTGTGCAGCTAAAGTGTCCTATTTAAATTACCAGGTTTTTAATAATAACGTCTCAGTCGTTTCTCTTTGCCCTTTGAGTAAAATTCAGTTTTTAACATTTCCTGTAAGGCTAGCCTTGCATCTACATTCTGCCTACACCTCTAGCCCATCCTAAATTCCCAGTACGTACTGTGCTCCCCATGGCTTTGTAAGTGCCCCTCCATCTGCCCGGATGCGGCTATGCTCCCTCCCGTCCTTCCTCCTCTTCTCTGTCTCGAAGCTTAACTGTCATTTCCTTCCAGAGACCTTTTCTGATCTTATTCATGTCGACTTCCCTTTATATCCACACTCATCAAGCCCTGACTTTCTTGTTCATAATTTTCATTATTTAATGTCTTTTTTTCTGCTAGATTATAAAGTCCATAAAAACTTGGAGTTTTGCTGTTTTATTGTCAATGTTGTTTCCATACCTCACACATAGGAGGCACTGCGTAATTTCTTTTTCTAAAAATGATTGAGCTGCATATATCTGAATTTGTGCATTTTGTCATCTCATTCTTATGAACAGGTACGGTCAGCTTTTATAAAGAAATGATGATAGTTTTGACACACATCTGTTACTAACATGAAATTCATAGTAGTAAAAAATTACAGTGGACAAACCAGAATCAGGCAATAGACTCTTTAAATAATGTTATAAAAGAAATCCAAAAACAAGGACATTTATTTTTATAATATCTACTTTATGTCCACAGATGTAGCACCTGTACCTTATTGGGATACACAAAATTTAGGCTGTTATTTGCTGTTTTTAGATTTTTTTAAAAACTTTGTATTTCCCTTTCTCCCCTACACATTATACTAAATAAAGTCATAGGAATGAGTATCATAATGTTTTAAGAATCAGTAAGTATAGCCCACAGTCAAATTAAGAAAGTATTCCTTTCATAATGTAACTATACTTTTAGTGATAGCTTCTCTATCCCAAAATTCCTAGTATGCTTTTTGATAGCCATAAATTGCAGTTGACTTCATATTAATACCCCAGTAAGCCTTCTCTGAGCTATCTAACTCATGTTGTCTACTTGGATACTGTATGGCTTTTAATTTATAAATATGAGCTTTGGTGTTTGGATGGTCTAAATGTCTGGCATAATTGTTTATTCTCTTCCCAAGGGTGTTGGTATAAATCTGCAATCAGCTTTAATTATTAATTTCTTCAAGTTATATTTTCACTTGCTGGGTGATGATAAGCTGAAAAGTAACATCATGACTGCCTATGAAAGTTTGTTGCACTTTTGGTTGGAGTTCATGTAGCCATGTGTTTTTATAACCAAACTACCCTCAGAATTATAAACTATTTTTAACTGGTAGTGCCTTTTTCCTGTTTACCTTAAAATATGTGATTATCATCCTTCTGTAAATAGTTTGTCTATTATTATGACGCCATGATTAGGTTAGGACATCTAAGCACAAACTTTAGTTTTCAGAATTTTTTTTTTTTTTTTTTTTTTTGCGTTTTAGTGATAGTTGTCAGAGCAAACTATTGCTCTGGTTATTTTTAAAATCCCATTGAGATTGTTAACGTAAATATCAAATCTCATTTAGATTGTTAATGTAAATTTTTATAGTTTTGGCTGAACTTTCTGCAAGAGCTCTTGGTCAGGATAGCAGAATTCAGTTGACTGATCTCTCTCTCTTTTTTTGTTTGTTTTGCAGTTTTTGGCTGGGGCTGGGTTTGAACCCGGCACCTCCAGTATATAGGACCGGCGCCCTACCCCTCTGAGCCACAGGCACCACCCTGGCTGATCTCTTTTAATGACACTTACATTTGAATTTTGTGACCTGGGACACATCTCTGTTTGGGACTGTTTAATTGTCTGTTTAATTCATGATGGTGTTAAATGCAGACGTCAAATGGGCCACCTTATAAAAAGAAAGTCTTAGTCTCTAGAGTTCACTACCTTTCCTAGATTGAACTGGTCTAAATTTTTAACCTTCCATAGAGCCTGATAATTCAAGAAGGAAACCGAATATAAACTTCAGCTTCTCATTTCAGTTTAAATTCTGAGTTTTTTTGATTATTTGGTGTCAGTGTGTTTGAGAGGTTCTCGTGAACAGGTTAGACTTGAGGGAAGAGTGCTGCTGCTTCTTGGTCTTGAGAGACGACCCTGCCTCTGCCCCTGCTGAGGAGGAGCTCAGAGTGTTGCTGAATAGCACTAAGGGGCCGAGTCCAGGACCTCACCCAGACGGGCACTATCGATAGGCTTTTAAAGTAAGGAAAATAGGAAAAGAGCAATCTCAGAGGCACCCCGTGTTAAAGAACTGAGGAAATGAAGTATTTCTGAAGCTAAGAATAAATGATACCACCTTCTTTGGGAGTAAAAGCTGCTAAATGTAACAGAAGAAAATGATAGTGTAGGAAATCAAAGTTCAGAACAAACCTTCCGAGGAGTTCCTCGTGCTCAGGGTATTTACTCCTTTTCCAGACCCCTTCTCTAAGATCTTCTTGGAAGGAATTTTGATAGGGAAGGAAGGTAACTTTACACAGAGCATAAATTAGGGCATGAGATGCCCCTTGTATAAGAATTATCTTAGAGGTGATTTTGAAAACCTATTTTTTAAATACTTACTAAGAAAATAATCAGAAGTATTTTTTTTTTAATCTTTGAGTTTAGTCTGCTTTTAGTAAAAATAAGGTATAGATATTAAATAAGCAAACCTCTTTTTTACTTTCCTGGTTTCTGCTTATAAGATTTATACATATTTAAAATAAACTCATGAAAGACAGGAATAGTGTCCTGGAATTGGATAAATAGAGAAATTACTTCAAGGCTCAATAACCCAACTGGGCTTGACTTGTGGGAATAAACCGGCTAAGACTTCTCCCTTGTTCTATTGTATAAAGGTGTATATGAAATGATAGTGACCTCTGCCTGAAACCCCAGCATCCTATTCAGTGATGTACTTGCAGTGTTCGTGAAAGAATTAAAACAACACAGATGTGGGTTAAGGTGAAAAAGTAGGCAAAACACTAGATTCTCATTGTGTGGTTTCATATGTTAGATCCTTTAACATACTTTGGCACACCACAATAACTAAAGGGTTTAAAAGCATTGAGTTGAGGTACCTAGAAAATAAAAGCCCACAACTAAGAAACAAGAATGAATTTCGTTCTTTCTATTCTTTATTAGAATTAATATAGGTTGCTATGGTAAAAATATTTTGAAATACTTAACAGTAATGGTCTTATGCAGCCCTAGAGATCAAAAAAAGCAGTGTAAATAAGCAGGACTCTTAAAGACTTACACTCTCAGACATGTCTAATGTAAATGATTGCTAGAAAGGAAGTGCATTTTCTTCACTGCTATGCAAAGAAATTTTAATTGACTTGATTTTGGCAGTGAGAATTGTATAACTTAGCATTAATAACTTGATTTAAAAATATTTGCTCATTGCTCTTGATTATGACCATGTTCAAGAAATACTATTTTCAACCAATTAATCACTTTAGATAAACTCTTTTTACACATTTATGGCATCTATGAGTATGACTGTTTATTACATTTTACCTATAAAAACTATACTCTTTATGGAAACCGTGCACAGTCATAAATTAAAAGATGCCACTGTTTTCGATATTTTACTGGTGGTCCTGTGTTTTCTTGCCAGCAGTGCAGCTGTTTCAAGTTTCTCAGGATAGCACATAAAAAGCTGTACTCACACTGCAAGTTCATGCTGCAGTTGCCAAGCCAGAGAGGCTATGACTCAACTTTCCCAGAAGCAAGCTACGCGGCAGTGTGCAGAGTCGACACAGTTAGCTGCACAGTGGTTTGCTTTACAGCTATGAGCATCAGACTCATTTATGATAGTTGGTTTCTTGCAGTTGAGAAACATTCTCCAGTGGTTGAATTGAGTGTGAACATCCGTTAGAGTTAAGACTGTGATTTCCTCTTGAGCATCTGAAGAAAGGAAAGGACGATACGGCATCATCTGGTGTGTGGATAAAAGTTAGCTGAACACTTACATCAGAAATGGAACATTTTATTTTCAAATGACCTGTAAAATATTACTCATGTACTATTGGTATGATAGTTACTGAATTCTCAGTGAGGCCAGGTAAATTATTAGGCTTTTTGCAGAGACTTAGCACATACCTCACTTCTTATGAATCAGAATCTTAATTTTGTGTCCAGGGAGGTAATAATACCTTGTGGTAGTTTTGGCGAATCCCTATTTGAATCTTGTGGGATTTAAGGTTCTATCAAAGGATGGATAGACAGTGACTAATTAATAACAATAGTCTCCAAACTGGAATGCATGTATATAAGGGAAAAATAGTAGAGTTTTTATTTAAATATTTTAATTATGTCCTTTATATTTTATTTATCTTACAATACTGGCAGTCCCCGGGGTATGGGTGAAATAGGTTCTGTAGGTTTTATTCTTAAGTTGAATTTGAATGTAAGTTGGAACAGGTACATTCATCTATTACCTGTAATAGCCTCCATTTATAAGTACAAATTGTATGTCAGTCAGATATTTATAACTTGGGCACTTACTGTAATAGCCTCCTTTTGTAAGTATGAGTTGCATATAAGTCAGATGTTGGTAATTCAGGGGCTGCCTACATATTTACTATATTAGTATTATATGTATATAATTATACATTATATATAACAATATTAGTATTATATATAGTTAAAAAAATAAGTATTCAGATTTCGATATGTGCCCAAATATTTACTGCATAAATATACCGTCAAACAAGTTGATGGCTCAGTAAATGTTAATTCCCTTTCTCCTTCTCCTTTCTTCTTTCACCGTTGGCAGAGATGCAAAGAATTGAATTAGCACCTTGATTTGTGGAAGTGTGAATAAATTATAAGCCAATTTCAGGAGCTTAGTCTGCCTCTTTCTTTGACCACCTTTTGGATTCTTACGTTCTCATATATGTGTTAATTATCCAAGGTTATTAAGCATAGATACAAATGAAAAACAGACCTGTTATTATGTTAGAAGTAGTAAGTTGCTCATGCATTAAGGTCTTGAAATACAGGAAGTTTGAATGAATGAGTAGAAAAAGTTCCAGGTTATTAAAATGTTCTGGAACCTGATTTATTCATTTGCCATACCCATTAATTCTAAGGTTGGTGAAGCTCTTTACTTCCTGAGACTTAAAGAAACAATGTAGTTTCTTAAACTAAGCATTAAAGAAAAGCTGAGAATATTGGTTTCCAGTTGTATTGATGGTGGTGCTAACAAATTCCCCCCCTTTGGCTAGGATTGTCCCTTTTTTTAGGCCTGTTCTGTTAAGGTTGAAAGTATTTGTTGCTAAAAAGACTGCTTAACTAGAATAAAATTGTTGTATTATATTGTCTTCCAAGATCGATTCAGAAGACTTTTCTATTTTTACTCTTTCAGACATTACTTTGATAATCTCAGAGATTTCTGGACATGTAACTTATAAGATTTTTTTTTCCTATAAGGAAGGAGACAATATGTTTTTGAAATATTGAAGTTATTTTAAAGAAACTAGTATGTTTTCTCCACTCCCCATTTATTTATTTGGAGTTTGCTTTAAAATATATTTATGTCAAAATATTAGTAATACAACATTGTTGTGATCCTGTGTATTTAATAAGTATGTGCTAGGAGGGAGAACATTAGCCAGGTACTCAGGCCACAGCCAGAAAAACAAATCAGCCCTGAAAATTGTGAAACAATGAACATTTTAGTAGCAAGTACTATTTCTTCAGTACTGTTTTTAGATCACACTATAATTTGCTTTGTAATTTAGTGCTGGTTTAGGCACTTAAAGGCACGCCATGTATCTTAACTATGGATTTCCTTTTGAATGATAATAATCCATTTATAAAAGTCAAATATTTCAATCTCAGGATTCCTCTTCAGAATTGAGGTAAATTTTACTATTGTTTTTAAAAATGTTACCAGTTTGTGTGTGCTGTGGTCAATGCTATACTTTTTGTTTTGTTTTAGGTATTTAAACCATGTCAGAGCTGCCTCTCCACAGGACCTTGCTGGCGGCTACACCTCTTCTCTCGCTTGTCACAGAGCTCTACAGGATGCATTCAGCGGGCTTTTCTGGCAGCCCAGTTAACCTTTATTTCTCTGTTCATAAGATTTAGACCTTGGAGTTGAACCTGAGAGCTAGCAAAAGTGAAGCAGACTCGTAAAATTATAGCTGTGTGCAGCTGCACAGAACAGTGCTGCCATAAGCAGCTGTGTTAAAAGTATTTATAAAGTGAAATTTTCATAAAGAAACAAATATAGGAGACAATTATTTGGGAAAAATAGTTCTTACTTATATTTTTCTGAGAGAGATTGATGCAGTAAGCTTCATCTGATGGAAGAGAGGAATAAATAATTCATATGTATGTTTAAGGTTGACAGCCTTATAAGAATCTTTTCAAAAATAAAGCTAGACTTTATATTAAATTTTATGGGTTTTCTCTTATTACAATGTTTTACTTGAATACATTTTAAAATTCCATTTTTATTACAACATTTAGTGTTAATATCCAAGTCTATTATTTCTTCTCATAAAATGTTCTCTTTTTTCCTTGTCTTCTTAATACTAGCCCAGACAAATGGATGTATTTCCTTCAGCCGGCAGGTTGTGCAAGTAAAATCTGACCTGTGATAATATTCACTCAGTATTAAGGACTTGGTGCCTGTTTGGAGCAGTGGAAAGTGAGCAAACCCTGATCAAGGTGTTATAGTTCCCAGCTGTGAGCCACACGTAGGATAAAACAGAAAATATCATTAACCTGCTTTAATGACAAATTCAAAGAAGTTAATAAAACTTAGTATTTAAATGACACCTTCACCTCCAATGTGAGCTCATTTTATGATGCAACCTTAGAGACTGGAAAAGGTATACTTTGAGTGAAAATGCCCTGTGTATAAACGGTATGCCCCGAGGCAGTTTCTGTTGAAACTTCAAAGGCTTTTATGATGCCCAGGGCTTTGCTTAAAGAGTTTGAATGTGGATAGTATGATATTGGTACCATCTCCATCTATGTCCATCTGTTACATACAGACCACTGGATAAGGGACATCGTTTCTCAAGGAAATTGAAAGATTTCCCTTCAAATCTCCATTACAACAGATGGTAGTTTTATGGGTGGAAAGTTATGTGAAACAAGACTAATGGCTACATTGGGACAGAATATCCGTATGTTGCAAGCGCCATCTTAATTTACTAATAAGCAGGTATTGATTTCAGGAATATATCTTCATTTTTATAATACTTCTATCTTCGATAAACGAGAAAACCAGAGCATCAAATAATTGAGTAGATAATAAAGATCATATTCCCAAGTTAGAATCATATAATATAAAGCCAGAATTAGAACAGAGGTTCTTTTTTTGTTTCGTTTTTTTAAATCAAAGTTCACTTCTGCCTATATTCTACCAGGCTGCGTATTTTATTCTTTATATCCATTAGGGATTTCTTCATTAAGGTTTAGTGTTTTTTAAGTACAATCTATAAATCTGTTCAAAGAATAGTAAGAACATTGAATTTACAGTTAAGGCTTTGTGGTACCCAATTGCAAATTTAAGGTATCCAGTCCTTTAAAAAGAAACACTATTACTCATTTTCAGTACCTTTTATAATGTATTTTAAGAGAATGAACTAATTGACAAAACATTTCAAAGGCTTCCAAGACTTGTTTTAAACCTACCTTATTGTGGAAATTGCATGTACCTGGTTTGACAAATAAATTCCAAAACCTTTGTATGTGTATAAATATTTTACACTTGGTATACTGTACTTTGTTCATTAGTCCAAATTTAGAAATTATTGACTTATTAAATCAAATAGAATGGTGAAAAATAACCTTATGACAATTCACTGAATTCACTAAACAACGGATCTGTTCTAGGTTGAGGTGCTTATCCCTCACCCTCTGGGTGACTGCCTCTTTCGGAGACAAAGGCTGTGCAGGTCTTCATGGACATTAATTAAGCTTTTCGCATCGTCACAACACTAGTCCTGAGATGAATCTGAGATAATAGTTCACAACTACTCTATTACTTACGTGCCAGGCACGGTGCTTCATGCTTTCTTTATGTATTATCTACTCCCTACAAGAGGGCTACTGTTATTTTCCTCATTTTAACATATGGACGATCTGAGGCATGGAGGTTAGTAACTTGCCGAGATTCCTACAGCTTAAAAATAGCACAGCTGGGATTTGAACTCAAGTCGTCAGACTCCAAAGTCCATGTTCTCGAGATGACTGGCAAATAACAGCGGTTTTCAAACTAGGTCTGAGTACTCAAACTTCGTAAGAGTTCCAGGAGGTTTTACTGATCACGCATTTGACTCTTCTTATGGGATATAAACGATATCAACTAAATGATCTTGTTGATATCCAGAGAAGTTCTGAGAAATTCATTATGTAGAAAATGATTTTATGAAATAACTCTACTCCCTTTTAACAGATATTAAGGTATAGAATACTCCTATATTCTAGCTAGGACACATTATTATGTACCTGGTTTAGGTACATAAGGAATAAGTATTCATTATTTTGATTTAATAAATACCTAAACTGCTCTTAGAAGCTTTAGGCTGTCAAAAGATGGTCATGTAATCATTTTAAGGTGGCAGAAAATTTGTCAAAAAGTTAACTAAAAATTGTACTGAATGAGCTTCCCAGCTGTCACTTTCTAGTAGATTCATCAAAGAATTCATTTACTAGGTATCACATCTTAATGTCTAAGGTGACTCTAGATTTAAATAATAAAATAATCATGTTCAGTTATCTACTCATTCGCTCTAAGAGAAAAGAGGAGAGGGAAGGAGTTAAAATGTTAACAAACATTTAGGAAGTCTGTTTCCTTCACAATGATATGTGGCATATGTTGCCTAAGGGATGACTAAGTAGAAGCAAGAGTCGTACCACTTGATGTGGATGAATAAGAACACGGCACATCACCATACAGTCCTTGGGTCAAGCTTCCAAACAGTTTGGATTTAAATGCTTTTAAATAAGAAATGAGAATTGCAATTCATTAATTTCCTATCCTTCTTACCATTTATTGCCTTCATGTATTCACATTACCTGACAGGCTTCTGCAGGCATTTGAGTTTACAATTAATGATCTAGATCAGAGGTCCCCAAACCTTTTCTGTAGGGCCAGAAGGTAAATCTTTTAGGTTGTGGGCTAACAGCAAAATTGAAGAGATTATGTAGTTATGTAGGTATTTATATATATATAATGAGCTAAAACCAGTTACCACAGTTTCTTTGTAGTGCCTTTTCAGAGGAATAATATTACCTTTAATTGGAGATCTAAGTAAATGTACATGATCACCTGTTAATGATTACTCTTAACTATCATTAATATTAATAATGAGATTTTCTACATTTCATATTTAAAAGTGTATTTTCATACAGATAGGTCCTGCCAAATACTGGCATCAATCCGGAGTATAGGCAGTTAACCGAGCATGTTCATCACTTGGAAAGCATTTGTAAAATTCCATTAAATTCCTCCTTTGTTATTTGCCTTTTAGCACATCATTACATAGCACATTAATCACTTCCAACTGAAGATTAGGTGGAATCTCAACTACAGTTAGTAGATTTTGAAATAGGGAAATTTCCTTTGTACTTGCACCAAAATATGCTAAACTCAGGGCTTGGTGCCTGTGGCTCAGCGGGCTAAAGCACCCGCCACATACACCTGAGCTGGCGGGTTCAAATCCAGCCCGGGCCCACCAAACAACAATGACGGCTGCAACCAAAAAATGGCTGGGCGTTGTGGTGGGCGCCTGTAGTCCCAGCTACTTGGGAGGCTGAGGCAGGAGACTCGCTTGAGCCCAGGAATTGGAGGTTGCTGTGAGTTGTGATGCCACAGC
>CAUYON010195052.1:0-72602 GCA_963573935.1 Arctocebus calabarensis | reverse complement strand
AAGATCCCATTTCTCAAAATAGCCAAGCATTGTGTTGGGCACCTGTAATCCCAGCTTCTCAGGAGGCTGAGGCAAGAGAAGCACTAGAGCCCAAGAGTTAAGAGGTTTCTGTGACCTATGACACCTAGGGCACTCTACCCAAGGTGACAAAGTGAGATGTGAGACTCTGTCTCAAAAAACTTTATTCAGGTGAACTCAGGATTGTCACCAAATCTGGAGTCAGACGAGTGTCCTGGGGTGGCCTGAATCCTCATTTAGGAGGACTTTCCAGCCCATTGGCCTTCACACAGAGTCACCCGTTGGGCCTCCAAGTGTCTTAGAGTTGGAGCCCCTCCCAGGGGAGACTTGGGGAGCCCAGCGGTTCCTTCCTGGCCTTCTGCCTCCTGAGCCAAGCCCCTCCCCCACAACACCTGCTCTGGGGACAGGTTAGAGAGGGCCACATGGATTCCTAGTCCAGACCTATGAGACCCAGAGAGGCGAAAGTGCCTCTCTTGGGCTGTAAGGGGGCCAAGACAGATGTGCCTCAGGCTTGCACAGCTTCTGGGGGCTTCGCCATGGGATCTGGGAGCCCAGGAACAGGGCTCTGTTCCTGCCTCTGCCAGGGCCAGTCAGCAAGCTTCTGCGTGCAGAGTCAGGCCATAGGGCGCTGTCTGGGCGAGCAGAGTGTTCATATGTGTATCTGGTGGGTGCGGCCTCTGTGGACCTGTCTATGAGCTGGGCACTGGGAGAGAGTGAATGACCTCTGACCTCCAACCCTTGAGGATCACCACAGCATCACCACAAGAGCAGCTCAGAAGGGTCCTCCCAACAGAAGTAGCTGGGCATCTCCTGTGTGCTCTGAGTGTGGCTGGACATTGAACATTGCTGACCTCCGGTCAGCAGCACCCATGTTTTGAAGCCTAATAGACCCACAGGATGGTGGCACAAAACAAAAAGGAGTAATCCCTTGAGTGTCACCTGGAGAACTGCCCCAGGGCTGCCACCAGCTGGTGGTCCCCAAGGTACTCTACGTGGGCAGAGAATGAAGTAGGGAGACCTTGCTTTTCAGGGAGCCCCCTCTGCTGAGGCCCAAGCAGCAGCAGCAGGAATAAGGGCCAGTCCTGCATGTGGCCAGCTCCTGTTTCTCTGGCCCAGGCTGTTCCCTGGGGAGGAGAAATGGAGGCAGAAAGGGCAGGGGACAAAAGCAAAACATGGTGCCTTTGCTAGCACTCACACAAGCTCAGGCGGGGCCTGGGAGACAGAGACCACATGTGAGGAGCAAGAAGACAGGCCTGCGGTGGAGGCAGAGCACGCGGGGAGGCGGGGGGGGGGGGTAGGATGTAGACGAGTGTGTACTACGTCTGCGGATGTGTGCATGTGAGTTAGTACACATTTCTGCATGCACACTTGTGTGTGTTTACCTGCAGGTCTGAGGCAAAGTACGGGCCTGTGTACATGTGTTCTTGAATCCCCATCTTGTACTCAGGGGCCCCTCATTTGATGGGCAGCAAGTCCCTCTCGTTCAGGGGTGTCCAACCTGCGGCCTGCAGATTATTTGAGGTCTGTTTTGCTTCTGTGGCATCAGTTATCTTGAAAAGTATGCACAGACCTTCTTTTTGCTCATCAACTGTGGTTAGCATTTGTGTATTTCTTGTATGGCCCAAGACAACTCTCTTTCCAATGTGCACCCTCCACTAGAAAAAGAAAAAAAGGGTGGACACCCTGGGGGACTTGTTAGTGCCAAAGAATTGAATGCTTACAGAGATCTGTGCCAGTGCCATGTGACATATACATGGGGAAACTGAGGCACAGGAAGCAGATGCAGTTGTGTGATGCCACAGCTCACAGAGCATAAAGAGGGCTCAAACCTCTGGATCTGATCATGTCCTTGCCCTTGGACCCTGCCCTGATTTGGGGCAGGGTAGGCAGCATGCAGCCTGGGTGTTCTCCCGCAAGGCTGAGTGGCAGTGTGTCAGTGCCGCACTTGCTTTCAGATCAGTATCCAAGAATGGTCCTCAAGGCTTCTCTGCAGGGTGCTTATTCCCTTTCTCCGCAGACATGGAAACAGAGTCTCTGATAGGGAGTCCCCCAGGGCATACCTGCCTTGAGCCACCGTGTACCAGCCAGCCTGTGGCTTTCCCTGCAGGCCTGAGAGGCTCAAAGCCACTCTTCACACCTCTCTGGAGGCTGAGGAGGGTACTGGAAGGGCCCATACCCCCATCACAGGGGGCCTCCACTGGCCTGGCAGCAGAATCCCTGCTCTGTGAGAGGGTGGGTAGGGAAGGCGTAGCTGGTGGGTTCCCCAGGTGTGAGGTGCTGGCAGGGCCAAACCAACCCAGCAGGTTGGGCAAGAACTGGGTGGGTCTCATTTCATCCCAGCACCCCACCCCCTGCAGAATGAGGGTGACCTTATTTCTGGCCTTGAGGACAGCCTGGGGCAGCAGGTAGAGGGGCCAGAGCTCGGCCTTCACCCAGAGTGTGGCCAGACCCCTGCGCACCCTCAAGCTTCTTTCCACCTCAGTAAGTGGAGACCTTTGATGGGGAAGGGGTGAAAAGTGCTTAGCACATAGAGAGTAGCAATAAATACCAGCTACTGATGATAACTCAGACCCTAACAATGGTGTAACATCTGTGAGAGTGGCCTCTGGCTTCAGAGATGGTGCACCCCTGTTCCAGCCCTGCCTGCCACACACTCCATTCTTGATGGTCCTGGCAGCTCTTGGGGTTTGGAACTCTGGCTCTGGGGTCTGGATTCTAGTCCTTGCTCCAGCCAACTGGCTGGGTGACTTTGAACATGTCACCTAGTTGCCCTGGGACTCATCTTCCTCCTCTGGGTTCCTGGTGCAACAGAATGGGTCCCTTGAAGGTTGGGGCTGCTGCCCTGGCCAGCAGGACCTGGAGCCTCCCTGCACCCCCAGCCTTGTGCTGTTGGGCCTCAGAGTTCTCTGGGCAGGAGGTCCCTGCCCTCTGACTGCCTGTAGGCTCCCCAGCTCCAACTCCGACCACAGCTGCGTTGGGGGTCTCAGGATGAGAGAGTGGGCAGAGAGGAGGCTTTGGAGGAGATCTGGGATGGAGGGGTCTCAATGGAGGTGGATGGTTCACCTGGCCCAGGACCCCCAGTGGGTAAGAGAACCAGGAGGGTGTTAGGCAAGCGGATTCCGGCCAAGCTAGGTACCAAAACCAAGATCTGGGGAAGAGGGAGCACAGGCCCAGCAGGCCAAGGTCACAAAGCCCTGTCTGTCCTAATGCCCACCTGCCCAGTCCTTGAACCTGTACCCTACCACACAAAAGGCAGCACAAGCCCAAGGAGGGCCCCAGGCAGTGCTCTGCAGCTAGAAGTGGGGGCTGGGGCCTCAAGGCTACAGGTGCCTGGTCAGTCCAGTCAAGCACCCATAGGACAGGACCCAGCTGAGAGCCCAACTGCCAAGGACCCCCATGCCACACTGCAGTACAGCTGTTCTGCATGCCCCAGTTGACCTGATCATCCCAGGGCACACCCCACCC
Source organism: Arctocebus calabarensis (assembly GCA_963573935.1). Classification (NCBI taxonomy): domain Eukaryota; kingdom Metazoa; phylum Chordata; class Mammalia; order Primates; family Lorisidae; genus Arctocebus; species Arctocebus calabarensis. Next base: position 69,119 of record CAUYON010195052.1, on the reverse strand, counting down.
TCACCTGCTTTGCCACCCTGGCCTCCACCCACCCATCCACGCCCTCAGTCCCCTTCCCACCAGCCACCCTGGCTGCCTCTCGCACGCTCATTCTTTTGAGTTGTCTGCTGAGTTCTGGTCCACCCAAGGTGGGTGGCCTCCAGGGCAGGGAGTGCCCACCAGCTGCCAAAGCAGTCACTCTGTCACCTGGCAGGAACTGACTGGGGCTGCCTCTGATCCTGTGAAGAGCATGGCCTCCTGTTCCCACATGGCCAGACAGAAACCCACCCTCTGATGACGGAGCCCTGCTAACGCACAACCAACCCCCAGGCCTGACACTGGCCACATGTTCACCTTGGCAGAAAGAGTCCATTGCCCTGAGCTGACCAGTCGCTGTGCCCTTGCCTAAGCAGCACCCTGTGCCTGGAATGCCCTCTTGCCCACTTCTGCAAATGAAGTGGCCTTCAAAGCCTTCTCCAGAAAAATCTCATTGAGTTCCCCAGTAGAAGAGCCTCCACCTTGGGGGCTGTACAGTGGAGATATTGGTATTGAAGGCTGTGAGCGTGGCTAAGTGGCCCTTGAGTCTATGGCACCTAGGAAAGTGCCTGGTGCAGAGTAGAAGATTCTTAAATGAAAGAGAGAGAAGGATGAATGGGCCAACCTGTTCAGACAAAAGAGACAAGTCCACCTTCTCGGCCTGACGGTTGTGACTGTCACATCAGCCCCATATGGAGTTCTGTTGACAGTCACACACTGAGCCCTGGTCAGATACTAAATCCTGATCCGGGCCACACACCAAGCCCTAACTCTAGTCACACACTGAACCTTGACCCTGGTCAGAGACTGAACCCTGATCCTGGTCATACAACTAGCCCTGACCTTGATTACACACTAAACCCAGATTCTGGTCACACACTGAGCCCTGATCCTGATCATACACTGGGCTCTGATCCTGGCCATACACTGAGCCTGGACCATAGTCACACAAAAAGTCCTTGATTCTCGTTCACATTCTGAGCCCTGACTCTGGCCTCCGTCTGAGCTCTGACTTCATCACAGTCTGAGCCTTGATTCTTATTCACATTCTGAGACCGGACTTTTGTTCAGACATTAACTCCTAACCTGGTTACACATTAAACTCTGCTTCTTCCCTCAACCCAGGATTGCCTCTCCTTTTGCCAACCAAGTCCCAACCCTATTTGCTCTCTGACTGACCCTGTTTACTGAGTTGTGGCCCCTTTGCTGTCTGCTGTGCCCCTTCCTCACTAGGCAGCCTGGAGAAAGGGTTGTCGGGTCAGTCCCACCCCAGTGCCCAGGGCAGCCCTAATCGGAGGTGGGCCCGGGGAGTGGCTGCCCAGACTGCTGATTAAGGATGGCTGAGCCACTTTTCCCACTCACACCAGCGACTGCCTCCACCCTTCCCAGCTGGTGGCAGCAGCTCAGCCTCCCCCACCTCCCAGCGTGCTGTCAGGGGATGACCCTGGGAACAGGGCCCAAACACTCAGAGCTCCTTGGAGCCGGAGGAGCTCAGTAAACACCATGGAAAACAGGCCTCCTGGCAGCACCGCCTTGGGAAATGGGGTCAGCCTCCCTGCAGCCTGCCGTTCTTGGCTCTGGTCTTCAGTCACTCCCAGCAACTTCTCTTGGGCTGTCCCGCCTCAGGGTCAGACAGTAGCGACCCTGCCCCAGGCAGCCACCTCACAGGGCCACCATCCTGACTCAGATCGACCTGCCCCCACCCAGTCACCAAGCCCCCACCTGCTGCTGGGTTTTGTGTTGCCCTCTTCCACTTCCTTTTTTTAAAAAAGAAACCACTTTTTGTCAAGCACCTGTGGCATGTCATGTCCCCCACTGCCTGGACCAGTGCCTACAATGGGTGGGCCCACACAGCTTTGCTGACTGAGCAAGGTGCTTTCCCTGGCTGCCCTGTCACTAGCATCCCACTTCACAGATGAGGAAAGTGAGGCTCCCAGGGGCTTGTACAGGCTTCCACAGCCACGGCCCGCAGCCAGTCCCCCAGCGAGTCTACTCTGCAGCTTCAGCATTCTGCTCAGTCCACCGCCACTGCCCTGGGGGCAGCCATCAGGTCCCCTGCACGGGAAGTAGCCCACACCCAGCCACTCTCCCCCAGCAGGCTGAAGGACCAATCTCCTGAAACATCAAGGTCCTGGTGTCCCTGCTCTGCTCACACCCTCCCTGGACACCTACCCCATGCAAGGGAATTTCTGGCCACTTGCTGTCAGCAGTGACATCCTCCCTGTCCTCCTCCCTCTGCCATCTTCTTCTCAGCAGTATTTATCGTCACTCAGGCAGCTGTTACTCAGTTAGGATGTGACCCCCCACTGGGATAAGCTCCTGGAGAGCAAGGATGTCGTCTATTCCACCGTAGCCTCCACTGGCCTCCACGTCTTGCACACAACTTGTGCCTTTTGCTTCAGGAGGGAATGCATGACTGCACAGGCTCACACACCTGGATGGGCCCCGAGCATTAGAACCAGGACGCATCCCACTCCAATTCATTTCTAAGGGACGTGCCGTCCCACAGGGCCTGGGGAGGAGGGCACATTCCCTAACGTCTCTGTGAGCCAGGCAGGCATGTCTGTCATCCACATGGTTCTCGGTCCTTTGTTTGCCAGGCCCAGCCAGGACCCAGGGCGACTGAACAAGGTACTGGAGCTGACTAGGTGAAGCTCGCGGCTGAGGGCAGCAGGTGGGAGGCAGGCAGACAAGCAGGTGGGCCCAGGAGGACAACAGTGAGAGCCAAGGGTGGCCCCTCTGCACCTGACAGCGAGGGCTGCCTACCCCCCAGGGGGAGACCGAGCTCACTTCTGAGGTAGACAAGTTCCCTCCTCCAGCTGCCTTCTCCTTCCCTCTAGCCCCTAAAATTCCCCTTCAAGGGGGGAGTCTCACCAGCCCAGTCCCCCTACCCCCGTCTCTGCTTCTCCACAGCTGCTGTCACCTGCTAACTTACTGTACCTGACTTGCTTCCTGCTCCTTGTCTGTCGCCCTCCAGGCCACAGAGGATTTCTCTGTGCTTCCCCCATGTTGTGACAGGGAGGCTAGAGCACAGTTGGTGCTTATCATGTGAACAAATGAATGAGTAAATGAATGAATAATAGCATGTAGGCCAGCCCGTGGCACTCGGTAAGTGAGCTCTTAGAAAATAGATATTAGCCATAGGTACAAGAACACCCAGGTCAGCTCAGATCCTCCCCTTGCCTCTTGGGCCCCCAGCCTTGCAAAGGAGACAAGAGCCATTCACCCCACAGGGCTCCCCTGAGGCTCCAGTGAGACTGTCAACAGGAAAAGCTTCTTGTAAAGTGTAGTTCTTTAAACGATGATTCAGAATGCAATCAAAGCCAAGCCCTGCTTTCTTTTTGACATGTGCTGGTGAAGATGAGAATTACTGTGAGCTGGGTGGTCTGGGAGGGCTTCCTAGAGAAGGCAAGCATGGCACAAGCCGACCCAGGGAAGAGAGTGGGCACTTCTGGGAGGTGGAGTGAGAGAGACCCAGAGGGCTGAGGGGCTGCTGACCAAGCAGGGACAGAGAGGCCAGAGAAAGACACCTGGCTAAGAATGTGGCTGAGGATGGTGGTGGGAGTGTCTAGGGGGACAGGAGTGCCCTGGAGACCCGCCCTGCCCTGTTGCTGTCAGCAGGTGGGGCCTGCCTCGGGCCCTGGGTGGGGTGACCCCACACATCACCTGCCTTCACCCTTCATTCTAAGAAGCTGGGCCAGGCACCCCACACTGCCACCTGTCCTGGCGGCTGGCTCCCCGCCTTCTCTCAGGTTACCTGGCCATTTTAGTTCACAGCTGTGTCTCTAGTGCCTGGCCAGACAGAAGGCACCCTAACAACCCTCTGTCCCTGCCCTGACGAGTGGATGCACAAGCTCCTCCCCACTCGGATGGTCTAAGAGCTCCTTGTAGGAGCCGTGATCTTGTGCAAAGAGCACAAAGACTCTGAGCCAGACAGCCTGGGTTCAAATCCCAGCTCAGCCCCTACCCACTAGATGACCCCGGGCACGCTACCTCACCTCTCTGTGCCTCAGCTTCCTCTTCTAGCACCCAGCTCTGGGCAACTTTAACTGAGCAGGGCCTGAGCTGGCATTCAGTGGTCCTTGACAAGAGCACCCTACCTGCGGGCCCATTTTACAGATGTGGAAACCAAAGTACAGAGAAGCAAAGAGACCCCTTCACAGCCTGGACTGGTGCAAACCCCTTGTTCACAAGCTATTAGGAATCACAAAGTGGCAATGGGGAAGCGTCGAACCAAGGGTGGTGACCTTTGGAGCACAAGGCCTTGGGTGGACACATGGGCTGCAAGCCTGCGAAGTGGGCCCTGCCTGCAGGCACCTGGCAGGGAGGGAGGAAGCTGGGATGTGAACTTAGCCAGGCTGGCGCCTCAGCTATCCCTCTCTATGCCTCCTCAGCCCTGTTTTATAATAAACCCCCCCAGCACCAGTTGGTCCCTCTGTACTGGAGTAGGGGTGCTCCACATTTGGGAGCTCCCACGGCAGCTGCAAATGTCAGAGGCAGGCAGGTAAAAGGGCACCCTGTTTGCCTCAGGCCTGGGCCAGGAAAGGGATTGACAGGTTGACGTTCTGGCCTTAGGTGTGAGTGTGTGTGCTTTTGTGCATGTGTGTAAATGTGTGTGTGCATGCACCTGTATGTGTTGTGCACGTGTGTGTGCAGATGTGTGTGTGCCCACAAGTGTGAACATCTGCTTTAAGGGTTTGTGACCCTTCAATAGGGCCCTCTACCCCCAAATAAATTTCCTCTCTGCAACAAGGGTGCTCAGAAAGCCGCTCTGGGCAATGTCTTTTGGGGACAAGCTCAGCTCTTGTGTAAGGAGTCAGCAGCCAGTAGACAAAGGAGACAGGAAGGGCAGATGCTCTGTTCACAGGTATGGAGTAGGCAGGGGTGGGAGCACTGGGCTGAGGAGAAGGGCCTCACACAGTCTGTATGAGGCAGAGTGCAAGGTACACCAGCACCCATACTGCTTACCCAGCCCACCGCCCCACACACCGGGCCCTCAAGGAGCTTTGTAAGCTCCCATCCAGCGGCTTAGTGCCCCCAAGAGGCAAGAGGCCTCCCTCACTCTGAGGCAAGAGGCCAGATTACAAGGCCCCCCAAACCTGGATTGTGTTTATCTATCGTGCAGATTCACTGTGGTGTGCAAGACAACCACCGAGAAGGGCACAACACAGCAACAGACACGTGCCCCTGCTGGGGGGGCTAGAGCCCACCACCCAGGCCTTGGGCCTCCTGTGTCCTCTGGCCCTGGCCTTTGCCCAAGGAAGGCCCTTCTTCCTCCAGTGAAAACACACTTCAGTCTCCTCTGGGAAACTTCTGGGTCTGCCCAGGCAGGGAAGCCACAGCTGTGCACTGAGAGCCACAGCTCATCCTGGGACAGCTGCCCTGTGCAGCCCTGTGGTCACTTGCTGAGCTCCTCCCATGAACCCTGTCTGAGCCCTTCACCTTTATTTTCTCCTGCAGTCTTCACGGCAGCCCTGTACCATAGAAACAAAGACCGTCCATGCCACAGAGGGGGAAACCAAGGCTCAGGGAGGGGATGAGCTCATCCAGAACACAGAGGCAGTGGAATGGCCTGGATGTGGCCTGAGCCTCTAATGAGACATACCTGCATGGGGGGGCCCTGTGACCCCAGGTGTCCATGCAACCTGGGTACCTGTAGGACCCCGAGTGTCTGCACTACCCTTGGTCACTCCGTGACCAGGATTCCAGGGAATCCTATGACCCGAGGCAATTGCACGACTGCAGATGACCTTATGACCTACAAGCCCTATGATCATGGGAAGCCATAGGACTTTGGGAGGCTGTAGGATCCTGGGCAGCCATGTGACCCCAGGAAGAGAGGCCATGTGACCCCAGAAGCCCCCCACTCTTGAGCCAATCCAAGTGCCTGAAGACCTAAACATGGACTGGTGCCCCAGCTAACCCTGACTCTAAGCCTAATCTGGCTCTAAGGGCCCTTGCTAGGCAGGACCACTGGGCAGGCATGTGCCTTTCAAGTCTCAGATCTAATCTTCAGCAGCAGAGATCTGGGACCTGCAGCCGTGGACCCTGTATTCCAGGGAGTGGGCCCCGGCTCTCGGAGCTCCACCCTCTCCATTTTGCCTTGGGTTCACAGAGATTTGGTGTTTTCCCCAAAGTCACATAAAGAGGAAGGGACCCTGCTTTTAGTGCTGTGGCCACACCTACACCAGAGGAGGCTGCTCATGGGGAAGGGGCAGGTGCAGGAGAGCTGCTGTCAGGGCAGAAGTGCTAGAAGGCAGCGCCGTGACTTGAGCATTTACTCAGAAATGCCAGGTAGTAAATGAGCATGCTGATGGACAAACTGAGGTTTTGCAAATGAGTTTGTTTTTAAAAAATGTTTGTCGCTAAGTAAGAAAAATAAAGATTTATAACTCTGGGTATGATGCATCTGTAGTCCCAGCTACTAAGGAGACTGAGGCAGCAGGATTTTATGGACCCAGGATATGGAGGCTGCATCAGTGCACTTGTGAATAGTCACTGCACTCCAGCCTGGATGACAATGCAACACCCTGGCCCCTTCCCCAAAAAGGGGTTTGTAAAAAAGTAGGAGGCATCCCCTTGGGGGTATCCAGGTGGGACACTGCCTCAGCTACTGCCCTCTCTTTTTCTCCCTCTTTGGGGCCCACTGTCACATCCCCACTGTGTAGGCTGAAGTCTCCAGACAGAAAACTCTGTCTCAGTTCTCTCAAAGGATCTGGCAAGGTATGGAAGGCTCCTGGCCCTTGGTCAGTGAGTAGGTTTATTGTCCATAATCACAGTAAAATCCCAGGGTTTCCATGCACGTCACCATTCTCTTTTCCCAGGAACTGGGAAGTCAAGGTCATCACTTATCAGACACTGCCACAGCAGGAGGTGGGCATGAACACTCCCTGGAAAGAAAATGGCAGGTGCCAAGGTCTGGAGGTGCACTCAAAAGGGGGGCATGGACAGGCAGCCACCTTGTGTGACAGAGTAGGGGCTGTTGGGTGAGGAGACCTGCTGAGCCTGCCAGGAGTGTGGAACCCCTGGTCCCAGCAGGCTCCACAGCCTCATCAGCTCACCAGCTTCTGCTCCAGAGGGGCCTTCCTGCCTCTCAGCCCTTGAGTTCTGAGCAGAGTGGCTGCTCGGGCAAGACGCATTGCCCAATGGAGCCTCAGTTTCTTTGTCTGTGATATAGAATAAAACTCCTCATGTACAAGGGTGATGGAGAATTGGGGTACGGGGGAAAAGGGGCAGGGGCTGGGCAGGGGTGAGTGGGCACTCATTCCCTGTCCTCTCCTGCATGTTGCCTGTGCTGCAGATATGGAGGCTGTCTTGCTTTCCAACAGAGATAGGAGCTGCTCATGCAAGGCTACCAGCCTGCATCTGGCTCAGGGTGGGTCACATTGTGGGGGTACATATTCTGTGCCAGCAGGGCTCTTGTTTCTTCATTTATAAAATGGAAAGGAAAGGAGTAATGTCCAGCAATGAGACGGGAGTGTTCATGGACACATTCATTCATTCATTTATCATCCTGTTCACCCAACACCTGACCAAATGTGAACCAGGTATGAATCTTGGTACTACTCCCATCAACTGTGCATCTCAACTAACAACCTCTGTGTCCCAGCTTCCTTTTTTATAGGATGACACCTATGTCAGGGGAAGGAATGTGCACCCAAGGGCCAGGAGTGAGAGGGACATGGCCCTACTCCAAAGTGTCCCTAAGTGAGACGGGAGAAGACAAGCTCGCAGCCACAGCAGCAATGGAGACGCGGTCATGCCCTGGAATCTACCCAAGCGTAGGGGAGGTCAATGCGCTTACAAACAAAGACACAAGATTTGCTACATAATTTGTGAGGCCCTTGTTAAAAATGGTTAAGCATTTAAAGACGATGACAGCAAAATGTTAAACCAAGCATGGAGCTATTCTGAACACAGGGCCTGTGTCACTGCCCAGATTGCACACTTATAAGAGGTAGGGGCCCAGACATGCCCTGCTTTGGATCCAGGCCAGAGTCTAGGTCTTTCTGACCCATGGGCAAGACAGCTTCCCTGATGCCAAGCTCTCTCCTCACAGGACTAGAGCCCAGCCAGTCAAAGAGGGGGTGGGTCTGAAAGAAACCAGAAGCCATTTGGGGCCCCTGAGGACCCCGTTCCCAGGCTGTTATGGACAGTGGGGCCACAGGCCACAGACACATCTCATTCTTCTTGGTAGTGGCAGCTGGCATGAGGCCTTAGTTGGCTAGGCTGGAAAGGAGAGCTAGCATGGTGGCCCTGCCCCTGGCCCATGCACACACTCAATGTTGGGTAGCTGGACTTCCTTTTCCTTAACCTTACTCTGATCTCTAACTCCAAATTGTAGAAGTAAATTAATTGCATGTTTCTATATCTCAGACTTAGAAACTATCTTCTACATTTCATTCACACGAAATTTACACTTTCCTACACGCATCCATTTATTCTTCCAGAAACATTATGGAGCGCCACTTCAAGTCAGATCTCATGCTGGCTCCTGGGCTATGGCAGCTAGTAACTCATTCTCTTGTACACAGACTTTCCCACCCCACCACGGGATCTGTAAGGAGAGAGACCAGATTGTGTTCTGGCTCCAGGATAGCACCCAGCAGAGGAGGAACGCATAGCAGGTGTGCACTCAGTAGCTGGTTGGTGAATGAATGAAAATGAAGAGTGCTCAAGAAATACCAGCAATTAGTGAAAAATTAAGATGTTGTTAAGTCCTTACTCTGTGGTTCTTACTGTGCTTTTTAAAGAGGGTTATTTTATCATCATTAATTCATTTTATTTTTTTGAGACAGAGTTGCATTTTGTCTCCCTCAGTACATAGGGTGGCACAGCTCACAGCAACCTCAAACTCTCGGGCTCAAGCAACTCTCTTGCCTCAGCCTCTCAACTAGCTGAGAGGACAGGCACCGGCCACAACACCTGGCTATTTTTAGAAATAGGATCTAGCTCTTGTTCAGGCTGGTCTCAAGAACCTGTAAACTCAGGCAATCCACCCACCTTGGCCTCTCAGAGTGCTAGGATTACAGGGACGAGCCACTGTTCCGGGCCTCATTATTTTATTATTGTTTTATTTCATCTTTATGACAACTTGTGAACTCAGTATAAGAGCATTCGCAGGTGAGAACTCGGGGAGGCTGGTGAGGCGCTCCAGGCTCACAGCACAGGGCTCTCTGGCCTTTGACCATCAGAGCAAAACATTAGCAGGGTGGCAGATATTGAGTGAGTACCCACGTGTCAGGTGCAGCTTTGGGTTCTTTGTATATACATCACTGATGTTCCTATTAACCCTTCATTGAAGGGTTGATACATATGGAAAAGCACACACATCTTGACTGCTGGAGAAATTATCACAAACTGAGCACATTGTGTGACCAGCTCCTGGAACAAGAACACAGCCAGTCCCCAGACATCCTCCGTGCCCTGATTCCTGGCTCTGGTACCCCTCTCTGAAAGGGTAACCACTATCTCAACTGCTAGCACCAGATACACACTCTACCACTTTTGATCCATGAAGACTTATGCTTCTTAGCCTCTGGCTTCTTTGGCTCAACATCATTTGTGAGAGTCATCCACATTGTTGTGTGCAGTTGTAGATTATTCATTATCATTGTTGTATGTGATTGCATAATGATACATCCCGATTTATGTATCCATTCAATGGTTGATGAGCATTTGGGTAGTTTCCAGTTTGAGACTATTATAAACAGTGTTATGAACAGAAACATGGTATTAGGTATGTATCTGAGAGCAGAACTGGTGGGTGATCAAATCCTTTTAAACAGATTTCCAAAGTGGCCGTACTACTCTACATCCCTACCAGCAGTGTGTGAGAGTTCCAGTTGCTCCAGCTCCTTGTCAACACTTGATATTGTCAGATTTTCCATTTTAGCTGTTCTGGAGGCTGTGCAGTGCACTTTATTTCTAAATTTCCTTCAGCAACCCCTTGGGATGGATCTCACGGTTCTGTTTTACAGATGAGGACACTAGGCTCTGAGAGATGAAGTAATTCGTCCAAAGCCACTTCAACCCTGGCAATGGTGCAGAGCCGGAATTGTGAACAGGGCTGCCTGACCTCAGCCCTCCATATCCGTCTGTCAAGACGCCTTCCCGGACTAGCCCTAATGGGATTTCCCTGCAGCCGCGTCCTAGGGCCAGTGGCCACTCTGCCACAGCGGGAGACCCACACTGCCCCTGGCATGTCAGGACGCCAGTGGGAGGCCGAGCCTCCAGGAAGCTCTGGGGAGGGTGTGGCGTCCCGCCCAGCTCTGCCAGTCTCTGCCGCCGGAGGGGGACGCGCAGAGCGCGGGCCTCGGAGAGGATAGGCCCCCGGGCGAGGCGGGAGGTCTGCGGAGGGCGGCAGGAGGGGGAGGCAGGGGGAGACCTTCCTGCAAAGTGGGGGTTGCAGCACCTGGGGCGGAGCCCACCTAGTCGCCCAGCGCGTGGGACAGGACTGTGGCGGCAGGAGACGCAGAGGGGCTAGGCTGGCAGGGGGGTGGCGGCGCGGCCGCCCACTCCTCCGAGTGGAGGGCAGAAAGGTGTATGGGGGGGAGGGGAGTGTAGAGAGGGGGGTTGAAGGCGGAGCGTGCAGGGGTCACCTCCTGCGGCCTCGAGGAGGGACAGGGTGGGGATCCGGGCTTCCAGGGAGGAGGACGGGTGCTCCCTCCCGGAGAAACCTGACCGGGGGCGTCCGGGGGCGTCCGGGGGAGGAGGGATGCGGGGGCGGGGCCCTTGGAGGCGGGGCGAGGTCCTTGGAGGCGGGGCGGGCGGCTGCAGAGCGCGGGGGCGGGGCCGGGGGCGCGGTGGAGCGGGGCGGTCTCGGGGCGGGGGCGACCTCGGAGCGGCCAATGGGCGTGCGTGGAGTAGACCCCGCCCCCTACGCCCCACCCCTGGCGGCGGCGGCTGCTGCATAGTCATGAGGCGCAGGGGCCGGCGCTGCGTCAGCGGAAGCGGCGCGGAGCGGCTGTTTCCGACCCGATAAAGCGGCGTTGTCCTCGCGCGCCGGCCGCAGCCTCGCAGCGCTCCCTCTGCGCCCGCGTCGCTGACTGACTGACTGACCTACTGATCGCCCGGGCCGCCGGCCGAGGGAGCAGCCGACGTCCGGACGCTGCCGCCGTCGCCCACCCCCGGTGCGCCCGGGGCTCCGTGCCCCCACCGCCCCCGCCCGGCTCGGCCGCTCCGCCGTGCCCGCGGCCCCGGCCGGAGGAGACAGGTGAGCGGCCTCGCCCCGGCCCGCCCCGCCGCCCCCCGCGCCTGGCACCTGCCGCCTCCCAGCCCCCACCTGCGCGGCCTGGGCCTCAAAACCCTTGGGTCCACTCCACAGCCCTGCGTCTGTTCCCCATCATCCCTGGTGCCCTTCTCCGCCAGGCTGCACCTGCCCTTCCTCATCTCCGTGCCAGCAGCCTCCCACAGCAATCTGGCCCCCTCCCCGCATGTGCACCTTCCTGTGGACCTGGCCCCGCTTTGCACCATAACCACGACCCCCCCGCCCGGTTTCCTCCGGCTTCTCTACTCAGAGAGGAACCTGACACCTCTCACTCTTGATCCTGACCCTATCGTGGTCCCCCACACCCCACCTGCCATCTCTAACTTCTGAGAATTAAGCTTCTGTTCCCTCCACGGGCAAAATCCCCCCCGCCCCCTGCTCCCCTCTGCCTGGACCCTCCCTCTTGCCGAGGACTTCCTCCGCCCACCCCCTTCTCCCGGTACCCAGCCCTTCGCTGCACTGTCAGCCAGTGTTCCCCAGTTGGGTCTCCGAACCTGCAACTCGGGGCTGTGGTTCTGCCCTGGTCCAGTTGGCACTTCCCTACTGCCTGTCTCTTTGAAGCTACCTTTATTTCCTGAGGCTGACCATGTCTTTATAGGAAAGAGACCTGGGCATCAGTGGCGCAGGCCCAGAACCTCTGCTTTGAAGAAGTCTCTGCCCCTTTCCCCTGGCTACCTAGTCCTAGCAGAACCTGGAGCTTAACCCATTCTTCCCCCAGGTGTACTGCTTTTAACTGGTTCTCCTGGAGCTGTTCCTTGGAGTACATCCCCTTGGGGACACAGCCTCTCGGTTAGCTATTGCTAATGGTTCACAAAAGTAGGGGGTAGGGAGGGCGAAAGGACATTACTCTCTGAAGGAGGCACAGCTGGAATGTGGCTCCAGGTTCCAGACTGAGCTGCTGGGCAACCCCCATCTGATACCTCAGCTGACTCCAGCAGAGAGGACTTTCTTCAGCTTCTTATTGGGACTGTCTTTTCTAGTCTAGAACTTGGGAAGTGAGGAGGCTTTACCAGATGAGTGGTAATGTCGTGGGGTCAAATGATGGTTGTGGGTGGGAGATTCAGAATCCAAGCCCACTTCTGCTAAGAAAAAGCCTTTTTCTCCCTGGCATTGCAGGAGTGCCCTTGCACCTTGATTCCCTGCAGCTGTCTCACTGGTCCTCAGTCCTTGGAGACGGATTGGTTGTGATAGGAATCTTTCCTTCCTGCTGTTTCGTTTGTGTAGTATGATAAAGTAAGAACCTAAAAAGCTAAAGGATTGGTTTACTGATTAGGATGTATAACAAATGGTTGGAGAACCAGTCATCCCATCCTCCTTTAAAAAGTGAATAATCTCCTTTTCTGCTAGATGCTAATTAGGTATTAAAAGAAAGAGTAGTGTATTTATTGGCTTGAGACAGACTTTGCAGAAACTGCTTGAGGATTGAGAGGGACCAAGTTTGTGTGGCCCGAGGCTGTGCAGGCTGGCGGTGGGGGGGAAAGGGGAAGAGACTCAGGTCTGGTGGAGAACTCACGTGCTTCGGGGGAGAGGTTAGGGAAATAATTGTCTTACAAATCAAGGATTTTAGCACCGTTTAGGCTAATTGTTTTTGTGGCCCTTGCTGTGAAAGGGGGGAGAAGTAGGTCTTTTGAAATGTGTTTGAAATGCATATAAGGTATTCAGAGTGGGTTTGTGTGGCCCTGGTGGGGGCTGCCCGAGGCTGGTGGGGATGTCTTTGCTGCCCTGTGGAGATGGGTCCTGCAGCTTTGGCCCTAGTGTGTCATAAAAGCAGATCAGAGATTGGACTGGGTGATCTCCAAGGTGTCTGGCAGCTTTTAACACCCTGTAACTTTGCTTATGGGAGAGGAGAGGAGGAGGGGGAGTGGTGGAGCCAGCCTGTTAGCCAGGTTCTGCCTCATTTCTGGGAACCTGGAGATCCCACCTTAGTCTGCCCTTCTGATCTGCAGGGGAGGAGAGGGCTGTGGCTGCAGTTCTTCCCCCATCCCTGATGGAGGAAAGGAGCCTGGACAGGTATTTTGGCCCATGTTTAGATTGTTTGATGGTAAATTGACTTTGTCTGTGCTGTCAGAAGGGCAGGTGAGGAGGAGGGAAGAGGGGCCACGGCTGTGACTATCATTTAACCACTGGTGCATTCCGTCCCCTGCCCTCACCTTGCAGCCACAGGCCCAGCCTTGGGTAACCGGCAGGCTGATTTGTGATGGACAGTCTCATCCTGGCACCAACTGGGATGACTGGCAAATGCTGTAGGTGGCAGACAACCCCAAATTGCCAGTGCCCTTCTCTGGGAACACCCCTGGCAGAGCCGTGTCTGTAATTTGTGGAGCCGGAATGTGTTGGAAGCTGTGTTCCTGCTAAGGCTGGGTAAGGACATTGCTCTGCACTTGTTTCCTGTGGTTTCCAGGTTTTTCATCACAACATAATTATGTTGACGAAGACACGATTAGTGAAACACCATTAGAAGGGTGGCCTCTGTTCCAGGCCGGAAACATAAGAGCATCTTGGTGCTGCTGAGTGAAAAATGTGAGGAGAGGAACAAACCTCACAGAAGAGGAACAGGCAGTCTTACAGAAAGCAGGCGTGAGAGGAGACCCCGAAAGCAGGTCTGCAGTGGGTTTCCATGCAGAGGGCCCACCCAGCTGCACCTCCCCCACCCGCTCCTAGACAAGGTCCCCTTGTTTAGATTAGCTTAATTACTCCACGAAAATCAATGAACAAGGATCTTTTTAAACATGGAACTTACAAAATGTGCTCCAAGTGGCCTTTTTTCCCTCCCCAGTGTCAAATGCTAAGCCTTTGTGAATTCAGGCACACTCTAAGACTAGGGAGATGTCTGTCATGTTCGTGGAAAGGAAGCTTCTCTACTCTAAATTGGAGGAGGGCTTCATCATGCCATGTAGTCAGCCGTTTTCAACCCCTTGCCATATAGGTGGAGGTGACACAGGAAACATCTAGTGGAGGCCTCATGATGTTCAAGAAGTGGCTTCCTCAGCAAGTGACATTCAGGGGAGCCCTTTAAAGAAGGTTGAAACATCTGCAGATTTAGGGGGCAGCCCCCTAACCTCACCCACTTACTGTTTCCCGCTTGCTAATCATGGCCCTTGGAGGACAGGCTGATCATGCCTCATCTTAGCATGCATGGAGGTCAATGCCCAGAAGGGCTGTGCGTCAGCAGGGATCATTTGTTGAGTGGGCTCATCTTGAGGTAAGCACACCACTAGTTTTTTGAGAGAGATTGTGGGGTCAGTGCAAGCCTTGGAGTTGGAAAGAAGGGCTGTTAACTGAACTCTGTGTAGCTCAGCTGCCTTGTAGCTTCTGGACCTTAGGTAAGGCTGTAGCCACATTATTTTGAAGTCATCTCAGGCTCATCTGTATGTCTAGTGTGGGCTCCAAACACAGGTTCACTCCCAGATTTGGGGGGAACCCCAGCAAGTTGTACTGGGCATTTTGCCCCCAGGTACAGTCAAGAGTGCAGGAGTGGGACTTGCTCAGCCAAAGAGATTTGCATAACCTTTTCAAGTCATTGAGTTTGGGCACTTTACCCTCCCACCTCTGCTTGGCCCAAACCCAGTGAGGTAGGCATTGTTCAGACCGGGTCTGTGCTTTCATCCTCTTTAAACGTGTTGAAAGATTTTGCTGGCAGTGAGAGGAAGCTACCTTCCTAAACCTAGGGCCAGAGGTGCTTAATTTGCTGTATTAAAAAAGTACCTTCCAACCTGAGATCGCGTTGTGCTACTTGGGTTAAATTTTATTTTTGTTTTTGTTTAGACACAGTCTCACTATGTTGCCCTCAGTAGAGTGCTGTAGCATCACAGCTCACAGCAACCTCTAACTTCTGGGCTTAAGTGATCCTCCTGCCTCAGCCTCCCAAGTAGCTGGGACTATAGTCTCCGCCACAATGCCCTGCTTTTTTTTTTTGAGACAGAGCCTCAAGCTGTTACCCTGGATAGAGCGCTGTGGCATCACAGCTCACAGCAACCTCCAATTCCTAGGCTCAAGCGAGTCTCCTGCCTCCCCCTCCCAAGTAGCTGGGACTACAGGCATCCGCCACAACACCCAGCCATTTTTTTGGTTTCAGCTGTCATTGTTTGGTGGCCTGGGCTGGATTCAAACCCACCAGCTCAGGTGTACGTGGCTGGTGCCTTAGCCACTTGAGCCACAGGCGCCTTTTTTTTTTTTTTTTTTTTTGCATTTTTTGGCCAGGGCTGGGTTTGAACCCACCACTTCCAGCATATGGGGCCAGAGCCCTGCTCCTTTGAGCCACAGGTGCCGCCCCACTCCCGGCTATTTTTTTGTTGTTGCACTTGTCATTGTTTAGCAGGCCCTGGCCAGGTTTGAACCTGCCAGCCTTGGTTTATGTGACTGGCACTGTAACCACTGTGCTGTGGGCACCGAGCCTTGTTTTTGTTTTTGAGGTAGAGTCTCACCTTGTTGCCCTCAAGTATTGTGCCATGGCACCATAGCTCACAACAACCTCAAACTCTTGGGCTTAAGTGATTCTCTTGCCTCAGCTTCCCAAGTAGTTAGTTACAGGTACCTGCCACAAATGCCTGGCAATTTTTTTTTTTTTTTTAAGAGATTGGTATCGCTCTTGCTCAGGCTGTCTATAACTCCTGAACTCAAACAATCCACACCTGCCTTGATCTCCAAGAATGCTAGGATTATAGGCGTGCACCACCTGGCCCCTTGGGTTGACTTTCTGTAGATTGTTCTAAGATCTGAGAGTTCTGCTGCTCATTCCTGGAGCCACTTGAATTTATTGGGAACCAGATTTTTCCCATTTCAAAGAAAGGAAAAACTTGAGTGAAAAGTACCTAGCAAACCCTTGAAGTAGATGATGAAGAGCTGTTGAGGTGGTGTACTTAACTTGGTTCAGATGTAGTGGTCACTATATTTTTTTACGTATGAATCTTATTGTACAATTTTAAGAAATCAGAAAAAATAAGCCCTTTGCCAACAATTTAGTCATTTTAAGGAAATAACGTTTATCCAAGAGAGTATGATTTTTGGTTTGGATAGGAAGGGAATATTTTTCCATCAGCTTTTTGTAAGGGGAGTAGTTTTGACCTCTCTGCACTGGAGATGAAATTGTTTATCCAGAGTATTGGAACTGAGGGGAGGGCTGGGTGAGAGTTAGTAGAAGGCAGCTCTTTTGTCACCAGCAGTGGTTTAAATTAGGAATATTTTGAAGTTGTATTGCTGTGATCCACATAATACATTTGAAAAACTAGCACATACTTAAGTTGTCATCTAAACTTTTTCATTCTAATTTTAAATAGTTGTAAAAGATGTAATTTCTAGTATAGAAATGTAGGCATTTAAAAGTAAACCATATTGCTTTTTTTAAAGTATCCAGTCCTAAATATACTAATGATTTGATGCCCATTGTCAATCACCCTTTAGAGAAATATGTGAACAAACTGGGTTTTTTTTTTTGAGACAAGAGTCTCAAGCTGGGTAGAGTGCGGTGGCATCACAGCTAACAGCAACCTCAAACTCTTGGGCTTAAGCGATTCTCTTGCCTCAGCCTCCCAAGTAACTGGGACTACAGGCAGCTGCTACAATGCCTGGCTATTTTTTCTTGTTGTTAAAGTTGTCATTGTTTTAGCTGGCCTGGGCCAGGTTCAAATCCACCAGCCTCGGTGTATGTGGCCAGCGCCCTACCCACTGAGCTATGGGCACCGCCTGAACAAACTTTAACAGTTGTTAAAGTTACATCATTTTGGCTCAGCGCCTATAGCTCAACGGGCTAAGGCATCAGCCACATACACCTGAGCTGGCGGGTTCAAATCCAGCCCGGGTCCACCAAACAACAATGATGGCTGCAACCAAAAAGCGGCCGGGCGTTGTGGTGGGCGCCTGTAGTCCCAGCTACTTGGGAGGCAGAGGCAGGAGACTCGCTTAAGCCCAGGAGGTGGAGGGTGCTGTGAGCTGTGATGCTACAGCACTCTATGCAGGGTGACAGCTTGAGGCTCTGTCTCAACAACAACAACAACAAAAAAAAAAGTTACATCATTTCTTTTCCTTTGTAAACTTGTATGTTTGCTCCATTATTCCTCATAGAATTTTGTTCTAAAGTATTTTACTTTTATACTTGAAAGTTTATAGATCATTCTTCATACTTCTCTGTGACAGAAGTATATATAAATTGCACTTTAAAATATTTCTGTGATCCCAAGACTGTTAACTCAATGCAGAAGGATGTTTTTGTTGTTGTAATTATTACCAGCTCCAAATTGGTCACAGAAGCATAAATATGTCATTGATCTTGATAAGCAATTACTTGCACGGAATAATACATTGAGAGGGAGTCTCAAAGAGCTGAGTAGGGGGGCAGGGCGTGATGGCTCACACCTATAATTGTAGCACTCTGGGAGGCCGAGGCGGGTGGATTGCCTGAGCTTGCAGGTTTGAGACCAGCCTGAGCCAGAGCAAGACCTCATCTCTAAAAATAGCCAGGCATTGTGGCATGCACCTGTAGTCCCAGCTACTTGAGGCTGAGGCAAGAGAATCACTTGAGCCCAAGAGTTTGAGGTTGCTATGAGTTATGACAACACAGCACTCTACCAAGAACTACAAAGTGAGACTCTGTCTCCAAATAAATAAATAAAAGAGCTGAGTGGGGGGTCTGTTTAAGGTGCTTCGATTAAAGGAATGAGTGAACTGTTCTTGGTACCAAGGCTCATCTCAGCTGCTGGACCATTGTCTTAGCAGAGTACCTTCCTCTTGTCTGCGCAGGCAGGGAGATTGTGGAGGTGACCTTGAGTGGAGATGGAAGGGTCCTCTGGGCACTGGGGCTCCCCCAGCCAAGACAGTTGCCCAGCCAGGTCAGTTTGGGGGAGGAATGGATGAGGACCTTGCGGGTCTCTCCATGCTCCCTGAGACCCCCAGAGCCCCTTCGGACGTTTTGGTGTTTGCACACCACTTCAAAGTGTTCCTGAGTACTCAGGAGTACTGTGCCTGGTTGAGTGCTTGCCACTGGCCAGGCCATGGTGCCAGTGCTGCTCCATGTTATACTTTAATATTTAATTGGGTGTTTCTTAAAGTAAGCTGTATTCCTTGTTTTGGGGGTTTTGTTGTTGTTGAGCAGAGTTCTACCCTATGCCCTGAGCAGAGTGCAATGACGGCGGCAGCAGCAGCAGCGTAGCTCACTGCAGTCTCACACTCCCGGCTGTGGGCATCCTGCTGCCTCAGCCTCAGGCGCTGGCTGCGGTGCCCGGCTGGGTTTTTCCATTTTTTTCATGAATTGGGGTCTCACTCTTGCTCAGACAAGCCTCGAACTCCCAAGCTTCAGCAATCCTCCCACCCCAGCCTCCCACAGTGCTGGGATTACAGGCGTGAGCCACTGCACCCTGCAAAGTAAGCTGTATTAAAGGATAAAAGATGATCAATTTCATGACTACCTGTGTTTCAGTTAGTGGAGATGCATTTTTATGTGTTTGGGTTAAAATGTAAGCAGATGGACTTGTTCCTTGAGTTAAATTTTAATTTGCCAGAAACGGAAGGCTAACCTAGAGCACTTTGGAGTCCCTGGAGGCTTTCATCAGCAGGCGTCTAGTAACCCTACCTGACTCCTCTGCCTTTCCAGGGCAGCACTGTGCATGCCCAGGGTCTTGGCTTGTCTGGTTGATTCTAGGATTCGGACCATTGGATAGGGTCAGGTTTTGGAAGGATGGGGCCTCTCCCCAACCCAGGTAAGGCTGGTGGGGGCACTGACACCTGACACCCAGAGAACTCACCTAGATCTGGAGATGCTCCAAGAGCATAAACAGTGGCTATTTAATTGAAATTTGGCATGAAAATCAGTTTAGTAATTTAAAAGCACCAACAAATTACTCTACCTTTATACTCAGAAACAGAACATGCTGTGGTTTGAGAGTGGCAGGGATTCATTCACATTATGCAATAATTGCATTATTGAAGGGCTGAGTCTATACAGCTGAGGTCTCTGGCATCACCCAGCTTCATGATAGAAGGACACAAGCTTCCTCCCATCCTGTAGATTTGAGTAATGGGGGCCAGCTGGAATCTGTCTATGACGAGGGATGTCTGCAGATGTGAGGCCAGTGCTGTTGTTCCTAGGGTTGAGTGACCATAGGTGCTGGGTCCAAGACCATGTTCTAGGAATCCTGTGCTTTATACACAGAGCCAAGAGTGGCACTGGGCCATGCCACCCTGTGGAGCAGGGTGAAATAAATAATGATGCAGGTGGAGCCTCTGCAGATCTCTTCGCTAAGCAACAAATCCCTGTTTACATTTTGTAGGCAATTTGGGCATCAGTGTTAAGATCAAGGTTTCAGGATCTTAGAAAGACTTTGGGAGGTGCCTTAGCTGCTAAAGGAAAACAGGTGCAGTGGGGCAGTGGGCTTCAGTTTGATTCTAGAAATTCCTGTCCTAACCTGGGGCTTCACTACAGTGTGCTTATCTGCCTGCAGTCAGGACACCAGAGTGACTGCTGGGGTTTTCATATTGCTTATGCAAAGCCGCTTGCATTAAAAGCTCCTGAACTGAAGTCTTCCTCCATCAGGCTGCTCACCACTCCCCTCTGCTGGCTGGAGCCAGATGTCCGGGGGCCTGCAGCTGTTAACATGCCCGTTTGAGAAGCAGCTCTGGTCTGGTGCAGAGAGGCACCGCCACTCAAACTGTCTTGTTTGCACACAGGTTTTCCAGGTGAGCTGAGGGAAGGTTGCATGCTGTTTAAGCCATTTCTAGCTCATCACTGAACTTCAGGCAGTCCCCGGGTTATGGCTGAGCTTTGTTCTTAAGTTCCATTTGTATGTAAGATGGAACGGGTACATTTATCTATTACTTGTAACAGCCTCCATTCCTAAGTACGAGTTGTACGTAAATTGTTTATAACTTGGGGGCTCCCTGTATTCTGCTGTCTCTAGTATTTTGATTCTGTAGAGGGCAGGGACAGGCCCAGCACCTTCTACTCTACAGGAGAAACATCACCAAGCCTGTCTTCCTCTTTGCACACAGGGTAGGGGCTGGGCCCTCCTTGGCTTTGTGACCTTGGCCCAGAAGCCACTGACTACTCAGAGCTTCAGCTTCTGTGTGATAAACTGGGACGCATGATGGGTTTTTGTCCCTGGTGCCTAGTCTGCCCTTAGGAATGGCAGAGGGGACCAACCCTCACTGCACTCTCCCCAGCAGAAGTAGGTGAGGCCAGAGCCCCATTCCCCTCCCTTGGCTGATAAGGCAAAGGGGGCACATGGTAAGCAGCTAAGCCTGGGTGCACACTGGGCAGTGGACTGCATTGAGCCCTACTTAAAAGTGCCATTTGTTTTCTGCCCAGAGAAATGTGGCAGTGCCATCCATTCCTCGGATTCTACCTTGAGACACCATTGCAGTTGGACTGCATGCCTGGTGGGTACAGCTGGGCAGACTCTGTGGCTGTGCCTGTGCACCTCCTCCCTCGTTAGGAGCTTGGAAGGAAGGACCCCCGGCTACAGCAGGCACAGATGGGGCCCTACCTTGGTTCCCCTGGTCTGCAGAGGCCAGGGAGGGGGCTACTGCTGTTCCCTTGAGCTCACAGGATGGCCGTGGGCTTGCTGGGCCCTCCTCCAGTGCCCTTGTCCTGTGTCTGGCTGGCATTATGCTTGGACTGTTGGCTAGGGAAGGACTGGGCCTGCTGTGGTGCTTTCCGTTCTCCACCCTAGAGATACTCCCTGGGTGGTTGCTCTGCCAGGCATGAGGCAGGTGCTGGAGAAGCTAGTCCTCTGGGTGCCATGAGGCAAGCCTGGGAACACTAAGGAGGGCAGCTGGCCTGAGGCCAGGCAAATGACTGGGCAGGCGGTGCTTGAACTGAACAGAAGGACCTTCTTAACTTTATTATGGATGTTTTGAAACATACCTAAAAGTAGCAAAAGTAGTGTGATAGTGTTATTCCTGCCAACATCAGCAATTAGTGAATCTTGTTGGTCTTTGAACTGAATTTTGAAGGACACGACTCGTAGGAAGAAGGGAAGAGACCTGTGGGGCCAGCGGGCTTTGCTGCAGGGGCCATGGCGGGCCTCAGGTGGATGGCTAAGTGGACAGGACAGGTGCATGGAGAAAATGTGTGGATTTTGTAGCTTGGGAGTCATGCTTTTCTTTTTAGTACTGACTATTATGTGTGAAAAATACTGGTAACTTTTCACAAAATGAAATTACGTGATGTTTAAAACTAATCATGTGTAAAATAAAATTGGAACAATTTTTTGAACACATGAACTAGTGGCAGTTTTATTAATAATTCAAAATTATATGAGAAGAGAAAAAGCAAGCATTTTGCGATTTCATAGATCTGTGAATCCAAACATTTGTGGGTGTGGCTTCTCCTGGGGGGCAGTGGGCCTGTGTCCCGATAAGGTCTGGAGGGCAATGCCTGTTGGTGGTTGTCAAAGTCAGATAGTGTTGTGGGTCTGTGGGAGAGTCTGGAAGCCAGGTCAGCACAAGCTGTGGTTTCAGACTGGTTAGGGTCTGGTTCTAGTTTAAAAAATTTTTAATACGGCTTTTCTCATGATCCCTCAGAACTTTGTCCATCTGGGGATTTATTTCTGCCCACACAGTTCTGCTTGGGCTTTGGCCGGGAACCCCAGGCCTGCAGCCCAGCAGGGCATCCTCTACTCCCTTGCCAGACATGAGCAAGCGAGCGGCCTCCTGCCCCCTCCCTTTTTTTTTTTTTTTTTTAAGACAGTGTCACTATGTTGCTCTCAGTAGAGTGCAGTGAAGTCACAGCTCACAGCAAGCTCTAACTCTTGGGCTTAAGTGATTCTCTTGCCTCAGCCTCCCAAGTACCTAGACTACAGACGCCCTCCACAATGCCCAGCTATTTTTTGTTACAGTTGTCAATTGTTGGTTAGCTGGCCCAGGCTGGATTCAAACCCTCCAGCCTGGATGTGTGTGGCCGCCACCCTACTCACTGAGCTATGGGCATCGCCCCTTCAGGGGACAGGTGATGTTTATACTCCCTGAAACACCAAATGGGCTATAGAAAGAAGGGCTCCAATGGGGGTTTCTTTTTTCTTTTTTTTTTTTTTTTGAGACAGAGTCTCACTTTATTGGGAGAGTGCCATGGGGGCGCTCTCTTGCCTCAGCCTTCCGAGTACCTGGCACTACAGGCACCCGCCACAATGCCCGGCTATTTTTTTGTTTTGCAGTTTGGCGGGGACCAGGTTCAAACCCGCCAGTCTCAGTATATGGGGCCGGCGCCTTACCCACTGAGCCCCAAGTGCCCCCCGCCGAGGGGGTTTTCTGAGCCTGTTCCTATGGCTGCAGTTTGTAAGTGGAGCTTGTTTCCAGTACTGGGTGGTTGGTGGACCTCCAGGATTCTGTGTCTTAACACTCAGGCACCGTGACGAAACAGAGGCTTGGTGGTATAAAAACAATAGACATTTATTTCTCAACAGTCCTGGAGGCCGCGAATTCCAAGATCAAGATACTGGCAACTGGGCATCTGAGGGGCCCTTCCTGTATTGCACTTAGGCTACGTGGCACTTTCTTCATAGGGTGGAGGGGTCAGGAGTTCCTTTCTGCCTATTTCGTAAGGGCACTGATCCTATTCATGGAAACCCTGTCCTCATGGTCTAGTCACCCCCCAGAAGCCCCTGGCCCTAAAAACTACCGCCACTCTGGAAGTTAGGATTTCACTGTGCAAGTCTGGGTAGACATAAACATTCAGACCACAGAGTCCATGACTCTGGTCCTGACGTGCTTAGTCACCACTAGAACTCAGCTGAGTTGTATTTTGAGTGCTAATGTACCTTGAAGTCACCTATTTCCTGCGTGTTCACAGGGGTCCTTGTGGTGCTACAACATCCCATGTCCGTCTTCACCTGGTGCCGTGGTGGGCTCAGTGTGATGTTAAAATTTACTTATGGGCTCGGCGCCTGTGGCTCAACGGGCTAAGGCGCCAGCCACGTACACCTGAGCTGGCGGGTTCGAATCCAGCCTGGGCCCGCCAAACAACAATGACGGCTGCAACCAAAAAAAGGCCAGGCGTTGTGGCAGGCGCCTGTAGTCCCAGCTACTTGGGAGGCGGAAGTAGGAGACTCGCTTGAGCCCAGGAATTGGAGGTTGCTGTGAGCTGTGATGCCATAGCACTCTGTCCAGGGTGACAGCTTGAGGCTCTGTCTCAAAAAAATAAAATAAAATAAAATAAACTTACGGATTTACCAACCACTGTGTACAGAAGTAGTGGTGTTCCTGTTTCATAGGTGAAAAGCTGAGGCTCAGAAACCTTAAGTAACTTGTCCGGGACTCTGACCCCTCACTGAACATCTCTGCTGTAAGAGAGATGTGCCCGCGACATGAAGGCGGGTTTAGCCTAAGCAGAGAAGCCACAGCTGCAGAATAACACAGGAGCAAGAGCCAGGGACCCAGTGCTCGTCCTGTACACAGAGGCCGCCAGCTCCAGGTGAGGATATTCAGAGAAGACTTCTTAAAAGTGGAGGCTTAGGAAGAAATGAAGCCTGACCTGGGGAGCTGAGTGGCTGTGCCAAAGGGCAGAGGTGCGGCTTTAGGGGGTGGACCTGCAGCTGCATCCCTGTCACTTTTCTGAGTGACCAGGGAAAAGGCAGGGCCTAGACAGAAGCCTTTCATTGAGGGGGTCAGGCTTGAATGGTGGCCTTGTCAGGCTGACCCCCCTGCATGGTAGAGACCCTGTCCTCTTGTGCTGGGAGCCAGGGAGACCCGGGTGAGGCTGGGATGGATCCCAGATGCATGGCTGGCTGGGTGTTGAGTCCTGGAGCTTCCCTGGAGCCCTCAGCTGATGGGAAGTAGCTACACCAGGCCCCGGCTGTGCCAGTGGCTGGGACCAGTGAGGGGCGCTGCCTCAGCTGCTAGGCCTTCAGCTGTGCAAAGTTGTTTCTTCTCTCATTGTATCCATTCAGAGCCCCCTGAGAAAAAAGTGTGCACCCCAGGTGACTTCCTTGGTGCTTACAGGCCCTGAGGACCTTTGGGAGGAAGTTGAATGGTGCAGAGAAGGTTGCTTCCCGCTTCTTCCCTCCTGTTGGCACCACCTCCTTCTGTCCTCCCCCTTGGTGGCTCAGGAGATAAGACTTGCTAAAGCCCAGCTGCATGCTGGAAACCCTTGGATCCCAGCCTTTTAGGACACCCCCAGGAGCAGAGGGAAAAGGGTGCCCTTGACCAGCATGACCTTGATGCAGTCACATGACGGGGTGGACGCAGCTTCGGAGAGGATTTCACTCTCTGGCATGCTAAGTGCTTGTCCTTTCTGATAACAGTTAAACTTAAAAAAAGCTCTGTGATGAGCTATTCCCTCCATTTTTTAAATGGGAGATACCCTTTATCTTTATTGTTGGGATCAAGGGACTGCCTGAGCAAAGAGGTGACCCCAGGAAAGGGATGGGAGGTCCCCAGAGGTTGGACTCCAGTGCCTACCTCAGACCAAGGCGGACTGTTCCACCCTTGGAGTAGGCAGGGCCCTGTGAGGCCTCCATGGGCCCAGGCACCCTGAGGCGCAGGGAGCTCCTCCACACTGGGCAGGGAGCCCTGCACTCAGATTTTCTCATGCTATGGTTTATCCTTACTTCCCTCTGGAATGGCAGGTTCTCTCCATGCCAAAGTCAGACAGACCCCCAGGCCTTCCTCTGTGCCTTCTGCCACCTCCCACGGAAAGACTATCCCTGGAGCCTGGAAGGCCCTGTCTTATACTCAGGGTAGCTTGGGGTCCGTCAGGGCCCCTGTCATCCTGGCTCATTTTCCTCCTGTGAACTGAGGCTGCCACCCTGGCACCTGGAAGGCGTCGGCAGGAGGTGACTTAGGAGTTGGCTCCCAACCAGGACTGTGCCCTCCTGGGGACCCTGCCCTGACCCACCCCCTCCACCTGGGCTCTGTGTGCTGCTCTTATCCTGCCAGTTGGAATCGTAGCTGAAACAGTCTCCTCAGCAAGTTCACAGTTGTCCCTATGGCGAGAGTACTGTGCTGTTGCCACCACTTACAGGAGCCATGGTGAAGAGATGGCTGTGGGGAAGACCCCTGGGGTCTAGGGTCCGAGCCTGGCACCAGCAGGAACCTTGTCCCAGCCAAGTGGTAGGCCAGCCTTATTCCCACTCACTCCGTCTTTGGCAGCACCTTGGAGTTGGGTTGTCAAGACTTGCTGACAGGGTCGCGCCTTCCGCTTCCACTCTGGCCTGGCGAGGCCTGGCTCCTCTTTCCTGGCAGTGCTGCTTGCCCAGTCTCGGGGGCATTGATTGGGCTCCTACTGCATGCCGGCACTGGGCTGGGACCTCAGCAGGTAACAGGAGTGGGGGAGATGAGGCCCCTGTGAAGCCTCCCCTGACCAGTGGCCATCGGTCTTAGGTGGCACATGTTGGGCAGGGGGTCTAGGGGTGCTGTGCTGGCAAACACAGAGCCTGGCCTGTGGCTCAGGTCCTTCTGGTCTGCAGCTGTCTGAGGCCCCAAACCAGAATTTCTCAACCCTTCTTCACTCCATTCTTTCTCACTTTTTTTTACATTTATATCTCTCTTTTTTTTTTTTTTTGGTAGAGAGAGTCTCACTTTATGCCCCTCAGTAGAGTGCCATGGTGTCACACAGCTCACAGCAACCTCCAACTTCTGGGCTTAGGCGATTCTCTTGCCTCAGCCTCCTGAGTAGCTGGGACTACAGGCACCCGCCACAACGCCCGGCTATTTTTCTGTTTAGCAGTTTGGCCGAGGCCGGGTTTGAACCCGCCACCTTCGGAATATGGGGCCAGTGCCCTAGTCGATGCGCCACAGGCACCGCCCCATTTATATCTTTTAATTGCAGTAAAGTTTCATACACAGAAGGTGCATTTCCAAGCACCCCCTCCGCCCCCCAGCACTCTAAGCTATGGGGAGTCGGGGAGTTGGCCGGCTTCCACTGTCCCCAGGGTGTCTCCTCTTACCTCCTTGTACTTAGTGTGCTGTGGGCATTTTCATTCCTACTTGTGGTGTGAGGTAAGCAGGCCACCGTCTCTGCAGCAGATCGCCGAGGTGCGTTGACTAGGCCCACGCGGCCAGCTTCCTGGAGGTGCCTCTCAGCTCTGATTTCTGTGCAGCGCCCTGCGTCACTACACGCATGTGGGTCGTGTAAGCTGGGCCCTGGGGGACACAGGCCCCCACTGGGCATCTGGAGTCAGGGCTGCACGGCTTACTGTCCTTTGATCAGAATCAGCTTCAGAGCTGACGGCTCTACTCTTGATTTGTCAGCAAGACGGTGGAGAACTTCCTAACGTCACTCCTTCACAGCTGTCTCTAGGGTGCAGTCTTTATCACTGACACCGTCACGGACAGTGGAGACGGTGCCATGTGCACAAGCACCCCTGGGCGCCATGGAGGAGGGTTAGTGGCTGTGTCATCGGGTCCCAGTGCAGCCAGGAAGCAGATGGCATCTGCTATAGAGAAGAGTTGATGGCAGGGCCATCCTGGGTGGGCAAGGTCTAAGGACATCAGCCATGAGGGGTGAAGTGAGATCCCCATTCTGTTAGGCCATGAGGGGTGAAGTGAGATCCCCATTCTGTTAGGCCTGAGGGGGTGGGGGGGAGAGCGAGACCCCCTGAGAGAGGAGCTATCAGGGAAGGCCAGAGAGAGCCACAGCCTTCCGTGGAGGGCCTGGGCAACCAGGGGTGACTGGCCTCTAGCACATGTGCCTGCATGGCCTTCATGGACACGTGGAGGGCCCTTTGCCCTACAGCAAAGGCAAATGGCATGGTTCCCTATCTTAGGGGTCCTGGGCAGGGGCAGGAGGGAAGGAACTGCCTTCGCCAGCGCCAGCGTAGCTGAGAAATATAGCCCAGAGCAGGCCTGGCCTGTCAGGTCACAGCTGTGACCTCGCAGGGGGCGTGTTCAGGTCTCGCTGTGTGCCTGTGAGAGGCCTGGCAAGTGGGATATTTGTTAGATCTGGTTTCTGTGAACCGTGACCCGCAAGCAGCTCTCACAGTCTCTGACCACCTGGTGGGCAGAGTAGTGACCCTGAGTGCCAGACTTGGTGAAGAACAGGGAATCGGGTGAGAGACCACCCCACGCTTTCTTTCAACCTAATGTGCAGATTGGATGAGAGAGTTTAATCTGGAGGATTCTGATGTTTTGGTTGTGAAATGTGAAACCTGTGTTTTGCTGAGTCTGTGTTTTTTGTTTTTTTTTTTAGCTCCTCTTTCCTCGCCTGGGTCTGCCCTGGGTTCCTTTTCAAAACTTGTGAGCTGATTCCACACAAGCCCATTGTCACCCTAGCTAGCCAAGGAAGTAACACTTTCCCAGAGACTCACCTCCAGATACCACAGCTTGCCTGATGGATTTTATTTTATTTGACAGAATGACAGTTGTTTTACTTGTTTTTGTTCATGCCTCTGGGATCAGGTCTAGAAAATGTGGTTTGAGCATTGCTTCCTAACAATACCAAGTATGTGTTTGATGAATTCCAGAAAAATCTCAGCTCTGTAATGAATCTGGGTTGGTCCTTACAGTCTTCCTAAACCTAGAGTCTGTCCATCTCTCATTTTCTTTTTTTCTGTCTGCCTTTTTTTTTCTCTTGTGTGAGCCTAAATTGTTCAACTAAGTACAGGGAGGATTCACTTTAAAAAAAAATTAGAAGAAGATTACGTAAGAACCATATCACAACAAAAACTGCTTTTCACCAGTCACGTGAACGTACATTGTCCAGACTAGGCTAATTATCCACCTCTTCTGGGTCATGGATGCCTTTGAAAATCTGGGTAAAGCCATGGACCGCTTATGGATAAACACCATCTTATGTGCATTTAGGAGGCGATCCTGTGTCTGCTGATGCCCATCTGGGTAAGATCTTTCGCAGTCGCTGGCCCAGGGTAGGGACCCGTGTCGGGTGGGCTGCCGGGGAGTTGGCCTGGTCCCTGGGAAGCAGGCAGGCTGCTGATGTGCTGGGGCTGGCCGTGGCCTACCCTCCACCAGGAGAGAGGGTGCTGTCCTCACACCTTATTTGTTGTGTTTAGTGCGGACCCCAGCCACATCTGCAGTATGACTACAGTGCTAAGGAGGTGGGGGGACACAGGTGCCCCAAATTTGCTGTGTGGGAAAATGAAGCATAGTTAAAATTAGCAGATAGAGCCACAGCAAGTCAAGGTTATCCAGAAGCGTTGTGTTGAGAGATGTGTTAGCATGGGGGGTGGCGGGTGGGATATCACCCCTAAGCTGAGCTGAGCTGAAGGCAAACATCAGGCTTGGAGCTGTGGCATGTGCGGGAGTCTTGGGTCAGACCCCTGCCACCTATATGTGTAGTTAACACCACAGCCACGTGAGGAAGCATGCGTGTCCCTTTATATGTCGTGGAGAGACGGAGATGGTGTGTGGTGTAATACACGGATTGCTTATTCACCACATAGATGATATGTATTATATGCCCACATATAATCATATGTATTTCATATACAGGTATATTGTGCTACTATAATCAAATAACCTGCAGGTTTTGCTTTTTACTTCTTTATTTTTATTGATTGATTGATTGATTTTTTTCAGACAGAGACTCACTTTCTTGCCCCTGGTAGAGGCATCACAGCTCACAGCAACCTCAAACTCTTGGACTTAAGCAATTCTCTTGCCTCAGCCTCCCAAGTAGCTGGGACTACAGGCGCCTGCCACAGTGCCCGGCTACTTTTTAGAGCCTGGGGTCTCGCTCCCAGCCTTGCTTTTTACTTCCTTAAAGTTCTCTGAGGAATTCCGGCCGTTGAGATTCTGAGCCCTTCTGCAGCTCACTCTCACTGACTTGAGGGTGGCCTGTTCCCCAGGGGCTGCGACCTGGCATCTGAAGCTGTAATGGCCTTGCCCAGGTCCTGAGCCCACCTGGCAGAGGAGGCTCGTGGCTGGTCCCGCTCTTCAGAGCCTGGGGAGACCCTGTCAGGCAGTCTGTAAAGTTGTCTCTCTGCCTTGGTCTAATAAAGCAAATACACCTTGGTGTGAACAGGTACCAATAATCCTTGGCAGTCTGTCCCTTCGTCTGCAGTCCTGAGTGGTCCAAGTCCACATCCTTGCTTTAATGATACACTGCGGCTCCCAGTTCAGGTGGTGTCTCTGTGACTCCTGGACTTCACTCCAGACCCAGTCTGTCCTATATGGGAGGGGTGTGGGAAAGGGCTGCCTGGGATGTAATTTCTTCCATTACAAAGGGCAGGAACACCGCCCATCTTGGCTTCATGTCTTCTATTTATTCCTCAGCCCCTTCTTGAAGTTCCCCTTCTGGGAGGCATCACTGGCATCTGCTCTGGACTTTGTGCTCGCTGCTTCCTGGAGCCGCCCTCCTGCCCTCCCTACCATGCAGGTCTCTCAGCAGTTCGAGGCCCTGTTTATCCTCTGGGACCTCACCTCCTGCCTCTGCACTCCTTCTCGGGAGTTGGGGTCCTCTCCTAACCCTCTCCCCCACTTCACCCCAGGAATAGCATCTCCGCATTATGGATGCTGCAGCCCACACCTGCTGGGTGCCTGTGCCAGCTGCCTGTCTGCCTTCATGTAAGGACCCCTGTGGGGAAATAGGTGGCATCGGGACTCCCGCCCTGTCCCTCTCTGTCTTGCCATCTCTCTCACCTCAGAGGTGGCCCTGCTTGAAATAGCTGGAGCCGCACACAGAGTAAGCTCCCAGAGGACAGGGACCACTGCCCCATCCCAGCACTGACCATAGGCCGCAGCACACTGCTTGCTGAGGGGCCCTAGGTCTTTCGGGGCAGGTTGGTACTGTGGTACAATATGGGTGCTAGCTGAAGTGCAGTCAGCCTTTGCAGTTGAAGTTTGCATTTTTCTGACTGGACACAAGCTTGGACATCTCTAGAGCCATCTGTGTCTCCATGTCTGTGAACTGTCTTTCTGCTCCTGGTCGCTGTCCATTTTGCATCAGGTGGCCAGCTCTCCTGGGAGGCTCTCAGTGAGCAACCGTGGACAGCCCCCTCGGGGGCGTGAGTATTATTCCTGGTCTGCAGGGCTTTCCTCTTGTGCCTGGGTTGTTGTCCTCCCCCAGGATCGAGCGGCCACTGTGTCCCGTGCCTTCACCGTGATGTGTGTGGTGGAGGAGGCTCCTCTGGGACCGCAGCAGCTCTTGCCTTTGGCACCTCCCTCCTTCAACCAAGCTGCTCCTGGGGGCATGCTCAACTGTGGAGCCACCTTTGTTCCAGCGGCTACCCAGATGTCCCACAGTGTTCTGTTCTTCACTGTGTTGGGGCCACCTTGTCGCAGTCCTGAGGCCCATGTGTGTTTGGGTCTGCTCTGGGGTTTCCTGTTGGCACTTCTGGTTGGGGACACACCAGGTGGTGCGCCCGCTGCCCTGCCCACCCCTTTCACATACCACTGCTTTCACTTTCACATCGTGTTGGATATTGTTGTATTTTCAAAACTCTTTAGAATCTCTCTCCAATTAAAAACAAGAGGAGGAAAGAACCCTGTTGGCACTTTATGGGGATGAAGCGGGCACACCTGGGCCTGCTGGTGCCCTTCAGGACATTCAAGGCGTTCCTGGGCTGGTCATAGGTGTCTTTTGTGAAGTGTGTCCTCAGGTATCAGCCCTGGTCTGTCATATGGGTAACAGGTACTGTGTGTATGAACATGTTAGACTACTAGGCCTTTCCCCTGGGGAGTCAGTCTCAGAGGCTGTGGACAGTACAGAGACAGGTGGCTAACACAGGGCACCAGACCGCCTGCAT
Organism: Arctocebus calabarensis; assembly: GCA_963573935.1. NCBI lineage: Eukaryota > Metazoa > Chordata > Mammalia > Primates > Lorisidae > Arctocebus > Arctocebus calabarensis. Next base: position 38,210 of record CAUYON010195052.1, on the reverse strand, counting down.
GCTAATCTGGCATGCTTGGGGCAAATGACAGCCTCTTGTGCCTCAGTTTCCTTGTCTGTCAAATGGAGCTAATAATGGGGTTCCTAGTACTGGATTGTTGTGAGTTTGTGTTAGGTAGAATAGTGACTTGCTCATAGGATGTGCATTGTGAGTTTTACAATCATACACTCACATAAGCAGTGTTTGGCCGGGGGCCGAGTTTGAACCCGCCACTTCTAGTATATGGGGCCAGCGCCCTACTCCTTTGAGCCACAGGCTCCGCCCCCTTGTTTTTGTTTTTGTTTTTTTGTTTTTGCAGTTTTTGGCTGGGGCTGGGTTTGAACCTGTCACGTCTGGTATATGGGGCCAGCGCCCTACTCCTTTGAGCCAAAGGCACTGCCCCCTGGTGTTTGGTTTTTTTTTTTTATTTTTTGGGGGTTTTTTTGGCTGGGGCTGGGTTTGAATCCGCCAGCATTTGGGGCCGGCGCCCTCCTTTGAGCCACAGGCACCGCCTTTTTTTTTTTTTTTAATTTTTAGCGTGCCATGGGTCACAGCTCACAGCAAACTCCAACTCCTGGGCTTAGGGGATTCTCTTGCCTCAGACTCCCAAGTAGCTGGGACTACAGGTGCCTGCCACAGCTCCTGGTTATTATTATTATTATTATTATTTTTTGGTTGTAGTTGTCATTGTTGTTTGGCAGGCCTGGGCTGGATTCAAGCCCACCAGCTCCAGTGTATGTGGCTGGCACCCTAGCCGCTGAGCTACAATCACCGAGCCTCATACAAGCAGTTTGATAGTGTCTGCAAACACACATAACCAAACACAAGGGCTTTGTAGTTCCTAAGAGAGGGAGTGAAGTCTAGTGGGGACAACTAGGGGAAAGTGGGAGGGTTTTTCTGGAGGCGATTGTGCTCACTTCGGTGTTGCTGTGGGAGCAAGTGCCGTAACCCACACGGGGGGGGGGGGGGGCAGCCCCAAGCACTCCTAGCCCCAGGAATCTCCAACCAATGATGGGGAGGAAGCAGCAGGGCCAGCTTGACTGGAGGGGCTGGGGGGATGGTACATGCAGAACCCCAGGGGCAATGGTGGGGATGGATAAGTAGGAGGGAGGGAAGACCAGGGAGGAGGCTGCAGAGTAACCACCACTGGCAGAGCAGCCTTCCTGGGGGCTGTGAGAGGGTACAGGGTGGAGCTGCTGCCCTTCATCCAGGCGCATCCTGCACACCGTGCCCTGGGGGAGCTGAGAGCCTCTCCTTCCCTCCAGGGCTGTCTACAGGTGCTGGAGGTGCTGCAGCTCCCCTTGGCCAATTCCCTCCAGCAAGGAGCTTGCATAGCCTTTGAGGAGAGTGGCGAGGTGAAAGGAGGCACTTTGGACCTTTTCTGGCCTAAACAGTTATCCTAATAGATTTATAAGATAAGAATAAGAATAAGGTTTCTGGGACAGGTCTCAAAGAATATCTTTAATCAAATACGTAACTAGTTTTCCTCTTTGTAGTTGACTGTCTACCAGCTAAGACAGGGACCAGCATCCTGGGGAGCTCCCTGGAGGAATTTGAAAGCCCAGCCTTCCCAAGAAGGGTTAATGGTGGGGGTGCTCAGAGAGGCTTGAGTGTGGGAAAGGCACCATCTGCCCCAGCTATGTCATTTCAGCATATGTAGAGGCTTCCTACCCTGGTGGCCTCACCTATCAGACTGTCAGGGCAGCTGAGTCATAATGCTGTCAATTAGTACCCTTGAGGAAAGGTTTACTGTGGTTGTGTCTTCTCCTTGTTAAAATTAGTCTTTTGAAGACAGAGTGAGGTGTGTGAGTTTATAGTCTATTACCAGCATCCTGAGGGCCCAGAGGCCTTTCTCCCGGATCCTGCCTTTGTGTGTGGTTTCCATGGTACAGCCAGAGCCGTGGGAAGAACCAAGGCACTGCCCACGTCCTGTGCCGACCTGGAGAGGTTGGGTGACTCATGCAGGGGCGCATGGTGTGGGCTGGCCTCGCAATCCTGCCCTGCTTCCTGTGCTGTCTGTTCAGTGGTGAAAATACCCACTACTAAGGGGGTGGAGGTAAAGGTCCAGCCCCCCCCCCCCAATTGAACTACTAATTCAGTTTGGTTGGCTTTGTTGTGAGGTGTGATTGAGTTTGCAAAGCAGCTATTTCTGTCGGGGGAAGGTGTGGGTGAGGGAGGAGACCTGTGGTTTCTGGGATAGGTCCCAAAGAAGAGATGAATCAGCAGGAAAGTGGGTCTGGGGTGCTCCTGCCTGACTACTAGGAGCTTCTGAGGACAGCTAGCAAGTGGGGCCAGAGCACCTTAACTCTGGAAAGGGCTTCTTCAGGTGCTTTAGGTAGAGAATGCACTTAAAGGGTGCCCTTGGTGCGTCTGGAAGATACATTCCCATTTGCAGCTGTGTGCCTATGGTGGAAGGCTGACCGGTGGTGGTGGGGGCAGTGGCCTCACTGGAATGTGTGTGTCGGGGGCTTTCCTGGGCTGGGGCCAGGCCTTTCTCCTTGTGCCTTCGGGACTCCTCAGCCAAGGGCTCACCAGGAGGCTGCAGGGTGGGGATGGGACTCCCTGAAGGGCGGCTGCTCATGCCCCGGTGGGTAACAGAAGGGCCACAGGAGCCCAGGAGCTCCACCCTGCCCCAGCAGCCCTCCCAGCGGATGTACCCTGGTGGTTTTCCCGAGGAGCATGTATTGAGGTGTCCTAGAGGTGCTGGGGTCTGTAGTGTGTTACAGCATCATTGGTGGTTCTCTGGGGGAAGACTACATCACTACATTTTAAAACTCCCCAGTGAGAAAATCCTGCCCACTGTGGATAGAGCGGGGTGGCTCCTCCCTGCTGCTCACCTCCTGCTGGCAGCACCAGCTTCCTAGGCCGCATGACAGCCTGCGCCTGGTTGGTCCCTGTTTCCTTGGGACAGTTCTTTCCCCACTGGCAGTGCTCCTCCTTGGGAAATGTCTTTAAATGAAAATGGATGTGGAGTTTCAAAGATGAATCTGAAGCAGGCCTCCTTTGAAATGGGGGGCCTTCCGCAGTAAGCTGCAGGCGGCCCCTTGAAGGGAGGACCAGCGGTGGCGTCGGCTTTGCTGTCCACACTGGAAACGGAGAAGGTTTGACACCGTGACCTGAGGATGGCCTGCTGAGGATCATTCCTTGTTCCCAGTGGTCATTCTCTGGTGGCTGCTTTGACAGGGGTCAGCGTCAGGATCACTCTGGCAGGCTAGCGAACCCTAGCCCTCAGGAGGGTATGCATCAGAGTAGCCCTGGTGGGAGGTGGACCGTGAGCCCACTGTCCGCCCAGGCCTGTTTTGCTGGCCTTTACAGTGGAGTTGGCCTTGCTGGGTGGCCATGGCCAGGGGCAGGGCTTGCATGGGCAGCCCTCACACCAGGGAGGGCAGTCCTAGATGGTAGTCGTTTCAGGGAGTCTGACAAGGGGACTCGGTGGGTGTTTTCTTCCACGGTAGGGCCCTTATTGGGACAGGGGTGGGGATGGGCCAAGAAGCTGCCTGCTTTCAGCCCTTCTTTGCTGGCTCACTCAGACACGGCCCACAGTATTGGATTAGGGTTTTAATCCCCCAGAAGAGTTCTGCTATAACCAAATAAACAGAATAGAGTTACTTTGGGCCAGTGGCCAAACTAGAAATATTTTGGATCTGGGGATCTTTTTCTTTGGGTCACTATTCACTGTGGAAGGTTTTGACCTGTATTCCATTTCAGAATAGGAAGAATAGCTTATTTTTCAGAGTGGCAAATAAGGAAAAGAATGAAAGTATCTGAGTCCCTGTTTGCAGCCACTCTCTTGGGAAGAACATTTTTATAGACACCAGACGTCCTTACCAGCCTGGCCAACTTCCTACCCTCGGTTGGCCGTGGTGTGCTGGGAGAGGCTGGCAGCTGCTAGCGGGAGTGGGTGCTGTGGAAGCTGGGGTGGGGGAGGAGGGGCCACCCTCGCTGTAGCGTACAGTGCCCTTCCCATCTGCCCGCGGGCCTTTGCTGTCAGGGCCCCAGACTTCCCTGCCTGCCAGCTGAGCTCTCTTTTAGGACTTCTTACATCATAGTTCTCAGGGGCTGCCTCTGTTGCCCAGGCTAGAGTACAGTAGCTTGATCAGAGCTCAGTGCAACCTTGAACTTCTGGGTTCAAGTATTCCTCCTGCCTTGGCCTCTCAGAGTACTGGGACTACAGGAGTGAGCCAATGCGCCCAGCCCTCAGGTTTCATGACCTAATTGCCGATGTTTGGTCTGGGTGCAGGGGGTTCTTAGGAAGGTCACTGTCACCATTGAATGATCATTGCATGATTAAGCTAAGTGCTTAGCATGTCCTTTAAAGCCAGTAAAGAAAATAACACTTCAGTCATAGTTGCAGCAGGTCCATGTGGTGAAGACCAGCACAGAGATGTCCCATCTCTGACTTCTTAAATCTGTTTCTTCAAGGGACATATGCTGTGAAGGAGCCAGCTTGGGCCTGTGTGGGTGCAATTGGACCTTTCTTGAAAATTTATGTGCAGAGCTGGACTTTGACTTACTGTAAAATGCTCTGTAATATACTGGTTCTGGAAATCCAGGTCCTCCCATTGGAGGCCCTGCTGCAGGGAGCAGGTGGAGTCAGAGGTTCCCTTTGTATCTAGCTATGGTTGATCCTCTAGAACCGGATGGAAATGTGACTTGGCTTGTAACTGTGGGCCATCTCTCTTCTGTTCCTTCAAGCTGCCCAGCAGGCTCTCTGTGAAAACCCCTGAGGTTCCAGCGGACTTAACCACAGTCCCTCTGGCACCCTTGTGCAGACTTGGAGACTGCCCTAGAGCACAGGCAGGGTCCCAGCAATGTTGGAGAAGCTGAGACCCCTGAGTGCAGTACTGAGAGCTCTGTGTTTTATGCCGCCTGCCCCTGGCTCTGGGCCAGATGCTGGAGGTGGCCTGGAGGAGCCTGTGTCCCACTGAGATGGGCTCGGTACTCCCTGCTCTCCCAGCACAGGGACCCCTGAGATCTCTGGTGTCTTAGCTGGAATGTGCACCCCCACCTCCCACCCCAGGGTTGTGCTCCAGCAGGTCACACATGGCTCAGGGCTTTGGGTAGCAAGAAATAGTGACTTGACAAAATTTAGGGTGCAGCAAACCATAAAATAACAACATTCCAGAGGCAGTTGGGGTAGTTTATCAATACTTCCTGGTACTTTGAGGCTTGGCCAGAAACATCTGCGAGCCACTGGCACTGGGCCCCAGGCAGGGCACTGGTGGCAGCTCTGCTGGTGGGTCTGTGCAGCTCCCTTTGCCAGGCCCCACACGCCAGTCTGGGCATGAAGCTGTGCTCACATCTGCAGCCGTGTGTTCCACCACCTGTTCCTGTCCCGTCCAGCCTGTCTCACCTCTGGGCACCCAGATGAGAAGTGACCATGGTACTTGGAGGGAAGGAGCTGGCTCAGGCTGTAGACTGGCAGCTGCCTGTTCTGGACTCACAGGAATGCAGGGGCTCGGACGGCATTGCCCCCAACTAGAAGGCACTACTGCTGCTCCTGCAGAGGTTGTGTAGCCTGGGCCTCAGATGAGGAGCAAAAGTTAACGTCTGGAGGGGAGGAAGGCAAAAGCAGGGTTCATGGGTAAGGATGATTCTGCCGGTCTGAGCCGCAGTGTGTCCTTAGCACCTGCATGTCCGGGAGAGATCAGGGACGACCAGAAGGCAAGTCAGTGGAGGTGGGGACAGCCTAGTAGCTGGGCTAGTGGGAAAGGTACCCGTGATCTGGAAGAACTGCTGTATAGCTACTCACAGACTGTGGTCAAGGCAGGAGCTCACATGCTCATTCAGAGCGGTGAACAGTCCAGTAAATGTGGGGGAGCTCGAGTGTAGGGTCAGCTCAGCCCCCTCCGTTCTGCTGGTGCAGCCTCATCCTGGAGAGCCCCGCCTGGGCTTTGTGTTTCCTGAAGGTTTGAAGATGGGCAGAACCATCTCTGAGGCTCTTTCTTTCCAGCTGTGTTCTTAGACCTGGGCCCGCCTGGTGTTCAGGAGGTGATTGTCCCTTTTCCAAGGACTTTACAGAGTGGTCTTTGCTTTGTTCCAGGCTCAGTCCTGGCTGCCGCAGTCTGGCTGGGCCCTCTGTGCAGCCTGGGGCAGAAGTCAGGGGTTTACTACGTTCTATCTTCATTTACACTTAGTGTCAGAAAACCGATTGGAAACATTTGTTAAGCTAAACTTTTGTTTTTCCAAACCAAAGTGTATTCCTTTTACCCTGACAACTCAGGGTAAAACTCCTCATGAAAGGAATATCATCATTATTACATTATTCTTCTGAGCTATGCAAACAAAAATTAGTAAGTGTTCTATTTTCCGTCAGATTGTTCTGTGTTCTCTTCTGTCATCTGTCTTCTTTAGGGCTGAGTACCTGGGATGTGGCTGCCCCAGAGTTTGACTCAACCGTAGCCCGTACCAGCAAGACCCATCCCAGACATCACCCTCTCCTCCAGGGTTTTGAACCTGTGATGGAACCAGCTCTGTTGCTGAGAACCTGCTGTGTTTGGGGACTGTGTTGTTTCTTTCTGCAGTTGGGGAAACTGAGGGCTGAGTTGAGTCACAGCTATTATCTGAGACCAGACTTTGAAGTTCATTTCTCTATACCAAGTGAGCCCAAGAAATACTAGGAATACCCTGGGGACCCTGCTCTGACAGTAGGCATGTGAAGGAGAGAACAGCGTGGTCTGGGGATGGCTGCTGGCCTCACATTCTACTCTGGTTCTGCTCTGTGAGATGTGGGCCGGGAGCTCACTGTCTGTGTGTCCTTGGAGTTGGTCACCTGTGCTGCCTCTGGCTTCCCTCTGGCCAGTTTGCTTTGGTTCCTGTTGAGTTGCAAGTGATTGTTTTACATTTACAAAGATTACCTACTGGTAAAGTTAAGGGTGGGGCCAATCTAGAGTCATCTATGGCAAAAACACAAAGCAAGTGGCCTGGCCAGCCCCGTGCCCACCCAGCCTGGCTGTCTGGAGGCCAGACCAAAGGGCAGAACCCGGGTTGTTGGTGGCAGAAGTGCCCTGTGGCCCTCTGCAAGTGTACGGTTCCACTCCTGCCATCACTGTGTGGCATTTGGTCACTGTAGCTGCTTAAATGTCTTCCAAGAAATTAAGTTGAAATCAAATGTAAGCTTTAATGCTTCTTTGTTCCCTTTTATCCCAACGATTATCTTAAAAGCTTTCCTTTTAAGCACATTTTTCACTTATTTCTGTGCTCGCCATCAGGAAACTGAGTTATGCAGCCCTGCCCTCATGAGCCAGGTGGGCCCAGAGCCCAGCCACCTCCCTCCAGGGCGCTGAGAAGGAGCTTTGCCCACCCCAGAGCCCCGGCTGCCCGGTGCTGCTGCCCTGTGGCTGCTGCACCACAACTGCTGCTATTTTTTTTTTTTCTTTTAAAAACTGCTTCTTTGGCAGCTTTCACTTCTCATGTAGGCAAGGTCCAAGCTAATATTTATCCTGTAAAGTATCTTAAAAATGCTAGAGAGCTGAGTATTTGCAGAGAACTTTATTAATCTTTGAAAGAACACTATTGTTTCACTGATAAACTGAGGCACTGTTTACAATAGCCAGATTGTGTTTGAACTTGCAACCTTCACTTCTACAGTTAGTTTTTGTTAACAGATGGGATTGTTCTGGCTGTCCTTGTAAAGACTCCTTTATCCATGTGGTTTTTGTTCGTTGGTGTCCAGCACTGGGCCTGTGGGGGAAGGGACACCCGGCGGGGGAGTGTTGTGAGTGCTGTGAGCCGGTCAGGTCTGCTCACTGATGACTGGCAGGCTTTTTGTGAATGCAGGATTTTTGTACTGGGAGACCCCCAAGTCCTGTAAATGGTCACATTAAAATTGGAGGTGCCTCCTTTCCAGAGAGGGAACACAGCCCTCCTCATCAAAGATTTAACGAGCTTGTTTCAAGAACAAGTGAAGGTGTGGCAAGAGTGTGGGCAGATGGTGCCACTTACCTGGGAGTCCTGACTTCTGGTTCACAGGAAAATGACACTGGTAGTGAACTTACTCTTGAAAGAAAAAAATCAGATGAAAGTTTTTGCAGAGACTTGTTTTTCAGCAAAATCAGACACTCCCTGGTTCTACTCCAGGGCCTGCTTCCTCCACCCTGCAGCCATCCTGGACTTCCCTGGCTGGTGGAGGGGAGGGAAGAGCGTCTTCTGGTGCCCTGCCTTCCTCAGGTGGGGAGGGGATGGGAGGGCCTCCAGCAGAGTCTGGAGGTGGGTCCTACAGAACGAAGGAGAAATGTGAGTGAGGGTAGCAAGGCCCAGCCCATTCTGGAGATAAACTGCCCCGAGAGGCAGGGCTTAGGGCCTGGCAGGAGTGGCCAAGGAGAGCTGCCATGAAGCAGGGCGGAGGGTGGGGCGGGTGGTGCTCTGTTGGGTCAGAGTAGTGGCTTCTGTCCATGCCCAGTAGCCAGTGCCCCAGTGTCTGGCTCTGGGTATGTATTTTTGCCCTGCTGGAACCTTAGCCTGGAGCTCTGGGACTTCCTCTTAGGGCAGCTGACTCTACTTTCTTGCTCACTTGCAGTTCCTCTCTTTCCCCTGCTGGGGTGTGGGCGGGCCACGTCTGAGCCTCTGTGGGCTGTGGCAGGAGCCTGTGGGCGTCTCCTGTGCCTTCTGGCACCAGCGGCCTCACTGCCTTCATCCTGTCCTACCAGCGGCCCCGGGGTCTCAGGTGTGTTTAAAAGATTGGTGGATGGCCAGGTTGTCTGGGGATGCAGTCCCTACTCCCCAGGTGAGTGGCTGGCTGGTCATAACACTTTTGAATGAGATGTAGAGGATTACTGTTTGTTTTCAGAAAAGGTCAAATCTGAAGTAAGTTAATTAGTTTATTTTAGCACATGCAGTGTCTGTGATAGACTTTCAGGTCACATTGTCACGTGGAGTTTCCATAAAGTAAATATAATCTATTTATGAATTTGAAGACTCTAGTGTACCCAGAGTAGCTTGGATTATTTATTTTTCTATGTTTTAAAGACTTTTATTTTTCTTTGAACTTTTGCCCAGCACTTAGAGAAAAGTTTTGATATCCAGGGTGGGCATCAGTGACTTTCCTTAGAGCCTCCATTAACGTGGTTACATGACTCCAATCTGCTTTGAGTTTCCAACGAGAAGTTGGCTGGTGTCACCAGCATGATGACAAAAAGCTTCCTGTCCACGTGCATGGCTGCCGTGGCTGTGCACAGACGCCTGACCTGGTGTTGGGTGCTCTCCTTGGGTGGCAGCTGCCTAGGTGTCCTGAGCTTCCTCCCAGCAGGCTTACCTCTCCTTGTTGGCCCACCTGACCCCGCAGGGCTGTCCCTAGGCCTGGCATTGTCAGCACCTGGGGATCACAGAGTTGGAAAGGTGCCTGCTGATGCCTTCAGCTGAGAAGCCTACACGGACCAGTTGGCCTCGGGTGTCTGCTGTCTGGGCCACACATGACCCACACAGGAAGTAGCTGCTTAAGCCCTTGCAGACCTACTGGTCCACAGTACAAGACTCCTCTGACAGAGCAGTTGCCTTGTCTTTCTTTATGGTAAACCCTGTACCTCACAGTTGGGCTTGACCCATAGATACCCGTAAGTACAGTGCTTTGTGGGAGAATCTGATCGATACCAGGAGCGGTGGGGGCGGGTTGCTTGACTTCAGCGTGACAGGGTGAAAGGAGAAGGCCGAGCAGTGGTGCTCTAGAGGGAGATGGTCTATGGAGGCTGAGTAAGGGCCCCACGAGGGATGTAGGAGGAACGAGCAACCCCTCTGTACACAGAACATTTGGGAGGAACCTTCTGTCTTCCCACGTAGAGTTATGGAGCCAGCATTATCTTGGGGAAGGTTTCTGTGGTATTTCTTGGTAATCAGTTTTGAGTTGAACCATCTAAACAGACTTGCCAGGATCTCAGTTCGGGGTCATCCTGATACCTGGCCTCTCCACTGCCACCTGTGCCTTGCTGAAGAGCTGCTTGCATCACAGACTTCCATGGGACAGCCTAGGCCACCAGAGATTCAAGTTAGGCATAAAACACTCCCAAATGTCATATCACCCATTAAGGTCTTGTATGATGTTCAAATAGGCAAGAAGAACTGTTTTTAATGGCAGTTTGCTGTTATTTTTAATGACAAGTAAAGTTTAGGTCCTGTAAAAGCAGAAAGAGTCTGTGAGCCATGCAGAAATAATACCTTTCTTCTATGCATCCATACCTAAAGCTTAATGCGATCACAAGTGCACTTGACTTATGACGTGCATAAACCTAGTAGTAAATAAATATACTTCCACGTCAGCAGTCATACAGCATGATTTTGAACATGGATATGTTACCGGACAAAGAGGGTCTCTGGCCACCTGTCACTGTCAGCCACTATGCAGAGATGGGGATAGGTCCACTAAACTTTGTCACAAGGCCAGCAATTCTGGAGGACAGTGAAAATAACCCCTCCAAGATTGTTAAGTTCTTCCATTTCCGAAATCACAATTTTATACATAAAAGCTCAAAGCAAGGGCCACTTTAAGCCTTATTGTAAATAATAGTGTAACTCAGTGACCCATTACAACATTCCAATTCAAAAGTTAGTCTCCTAAATCAATTCACCTAGACTACTCGAGAGGCATCTTTATAGGGTGGCAGCTAAATTTGCAGAACATGAGAGATAGGAGGTAAAGGTCACTTAGGACCTAAACCGACCAGACCGGCCGTGTCATGTCTGCCCAGCTTGACTCACTCCATCCATTCTCATGACATGTGTTTTCAGATAGACCATACTTGAGTTAACCAATCCTGTGGACACTGGAGGGCTCTTAGTGGTGTAATAAGCATCCCTGTGCCGTGTTTTTTGTTTTTTTTTAACAAAGTCTGACTTTGTTGCCTGGGCTGGAGTGCAGTCCCATTCACAGGCACAATCTCGGCTCACTGCAGCCTCGAACTCCTGAGCACAAGTGACTCTCCCGCCTCAGCCTTCCCAGAGACTGGGTCCATAGCGTGAGCCAATGTGCCTGGCTTCCCAAGGCTTTGTTTTCTGTCTTATGATGAGTTCCAAAGAGTGAATTTATGGAATCTAAGGGGATGCACATTTTAAAGCTTTTAATACATATTAACCAGGACTCTAGTTTTTAATAAGTCACTTTTGATGACCCCAGGACTGTCCTAATTAATTCCATGGGTGGTAGTGCACTACTGTTGCCTGCCATCCCAAGAGATTAGGGTTCTGAACAGCTGACTTTTTAAGTTGAAGGATTTCTCAATTAAGTACCAAACTGGGTTCCCTCCTCACAGAAAATTGGGGGACCACCAAGCAAGGGGATAACACCTCTCCGTGGAGGAGGGGGATGTTTTATGGGAACTTGGGGCTACTGCCCCTCTGCCTGTGGAGCTGGAAGAGGAAGCAGCCGTCCCACCCTCTCCTCTGTTCCTGTTGGACTGGAGAGGGCCAGGAGAGGGGCAGGGCTCCCTGCTGTAAGAGGACCCTCTCCTCGTGTGGGAACCCTACCGTGAGTTCACAGGGGGTCCACGAGGAACCACTAACTGCAGCTTTAGGGGCTCAGTCATGCCATGGCATCTTGGTTTTTGTTTGTTTGTTTTGGAGACCCATTCTCACTTTGTCGCCCTCAGTAGAGTGCCATGGCAGTACAGCTCACAGCAACCTCAAACTCTTGGACTCAAGTGATTCTCTAGCCTCATCCTCCCAAGTAGCTGAGACTACAAGTGCCCACCACAACACCTGGCTATTTTTTTGAGACGGGGTCTGGCTATTGCTCAAGCTGGTCTTGAACCTGTGGGCTCAGGGCAATCCACCTGCCTTGGTCTCCCAGAGTGCTAGGATTCCCGGCGTGAGCCACTGCACCCAGCCTAGCATCTCGTAACTATGATGTAACTTATTCCCTCCCCATGGGTGGTTGCCCTTCAAGCTTAGTTCCAGGTAAAGTCCTGGTGGGGCACCGCTGTGTAAGGAGGGAGAGGAAGCATGCCGGGTGATGATTTCGTTGTTGCTTAATTTAGAAAGTGAGATAAATCTAGCCATAGTCCAAAGCAGTACATATGTTTTCTTTGTTCATCCTAACTATACTTTTTTTTTCAAAAAGTTTTGATTTTAACTTTTCTGATATGCACGTCATACTTCCCCTCTTTCAAAACATTGATATCTTGGCCAGGTGTGGTTGCTTGCACTTGTAATTCTAGCACTCTTGGTGGCTGAGGCAAGTAGGTTGGCTGAGCTCACGGGTTCGAGATCAGCCTGAGCAGGAACAAGACCCCGACTCTAAAAATAGCCAGGCATTATGGTGGGCGCCTGTAGTCCCAGCCACTTGGGAAGCTGAGGCAAGAGAATCCCTTTAGTTCAAGAGTTTGAGGTTGCTGTGAGCTATGACGCCAAGGCACTCTATCAAGGGTGACACAGTGAGACTGTCTCAAAAAAACAAAAAAAAATTGACATCTTGTGTTTATTTGAGTGTACTTAGATAGTCCCCTATTATTAGGCAGTTATTTACAGTTTTTACTGGTTTTTGTTTTTTGTTTTGTTTTGATGCAGTCTTATTATGTCACCTTGGGTAGAGTACAATGGCATCACAGCTCACAGCAACCTCAAAAAGTCTTGCTTTCAAGGAATTCTCTTGCCTCATCCTCCTCCCAAGTAGCTGAGACTACAGTCGCCTGCCACAACACCCAGCTGTTTTTTGGTTGTAGTTGTCATTGTTGGTTGGCAGGACTGGGCTGGATTCAAACCCACCAGCTCCTGTGTATGTGGCTGGTGCCCTAGTTGCTGAGCTACAAGTGCCAAGCCACCTGGTTTTTACTTTTGAGGCCCTGTGTTCTTTCTTGCCTTAGGAGAAATTCAGGATCTGGAAACCACTAGGATTTGATTTTACATAGAAGTACCACCAAAAGGTCTCATTATGTCTTGACAGTCTTTAGTGGTGTTCCTTAATTATGCCCCTGCCTTTGAGGTCAGGTCTTGATTACATGTCTGTAATGTGAGGAATTTTTATTTTCATGTCTTGATACCATTGACTTATGGGTATACCATGAGGCACTCTCTGACCTGCTTTTCTTCCATTTGCACTTGGGTTTGCTCGAGGTGAAGTACTCTGAGATTCTCACTGACGGATTCTAGAACTTTTTGCCTTGGTTGCTCATTTGGCATTTTATATTTATTATTATTATTTTTAGAGACATGGTGTTGGTGTTCAGCCAGGTTGGAGTGCAATGGCTCTCTGCAGCTTTCAACTCCTTATCCTGGGTTCAAGAAGTCCTGTGTCAGCCTCTGCGGGGCTGTGCCACGGAGCCTGGCTAGTTCTTTTAGTGTAGAGATGAAGTCTCACTGCATTGTCCAGGATTGTCTTGAACTTCTCAGCTCAAGTGATCCTACCACGTTGGCCTCCTAGAGTGCTGGCGTCAAAGTTGTGAGCTGCCACGCCCAGCTTCATTTGGCATTTTAGATGGATGCTAAAGCTTAGTTTTCCGAATTCCTAGCTGGGATTCCAGGAGCTGTGCAGTTGCAGAGCTTGCTGCTGTTTCCATGGCAGCCAAAGCTTCATTCTGACCCTACTGGATTAAACTAGCAAATCCACAGTTAGGAAGAAGAAAAACCCTCACTGCCTTTTAATTAAACAGCAAAAAACCTCCTACTCAGCTGATTGTGGAAATCACAAAAACTATATAAAGGTCAGAGTGAAACGAGTAAGTCTTTATGTATTTTCTTAGCAGCTAAATGGTGCAGAGTGTGTTCCCCAGGCCCAGTCTGTGCTTATTTCAGGGTGATGACTTAGCTGCGTAATCATTTGCTCTCTGTGTCTAATGCTGCCCTGTTCCCTGCTTATCTATTAAAACAGTTTTGGTGAAAGTTAAAGAGTGATTCTGTTCCGAAACATGCCACACTTCAAATCCTAACAGCTTGCCCTCTGAATCTTAGCCAGTGGAGCCATAAATACTTTGATATGATTCGCCATAAAAACATTTTACTGAGGCCGAGTGTAGTGGCTCATGTCTGTAATCTCAGCACTCTGGGAGGCTGAGGCAGATGGGGAGTTTGAGATTATCCTGAACAAGAACGAGACCCATTCTCTACCAAAAATAGAAAAATTAGCTGGGCTTCGTGGCAGACACCTGTAGTCCCTGCTACTTGGGAGGCTGAAGCAAGAGGATCTCTCAAGCCTAGGAATTTGAGGTTGCTACGAACTATGACGCCATGGCATTCTACCCAGGTGACAGAGTGAAACTCTGTCTCAGGAAAAACAAACACAATTTGTCATGTAAGCTGTCACCAAAGTGCACCTGCTACCCCCAGACATCTCCTTGTGTTCACTTTCAATCCCATATGCTGATAGGTGGGGGGGGTGGGTGAGGGGAACCTGGAATCTCCTTAGAACAGGTTCCCAGTGGTGCTGGCAGGAGGCTTTTAGACAGGAGGGGTAGCCCTATAGGCACAGCAGAGTGGGGCTTTAGGTAGCTAAGCTCTTGATTTATATATAGTGTTGTCCAAACTGGGACGCTCTGAAGGTGCAAAGGGCCATGGTAGTAGCCATGCTGAGACGACGGTCACAGCTAGGGGCTGTCTGGGTGACGCAGACGTGCACCATGTCATCTGCAGCCTGTGTATTGGGACGGTTGCAGTGCAGATTCTTGGATCCCTTCCCAGATGGCCTTGGATGGAGCCCAGGACTCTGCAGTTTAGGACAGCTCCCTCACACTTACCTGTGTGGAGGGCAGTGCCTCAGAGTCAGGTGCCTTGTTTAAATGTATGTGAAGTTAATTTTGTGTATCTTTAGCCCGCTTATCTTAGACTTTGTGTGATCAGAGGAAAACATCCTGTGTTCCTGAGACATACATGGTACCTGGAGACCAGATAATTTCAGATATGGGTAAGTGGTGCACACATGACAGGATGACCACCCCTTCAAGTTTTTTTTTTTTGTTGTTTGTTTTTTTGAGATAGTCTCACTATGTCACCCCTCACAGTAGGGTGCTGTACCATCACAGCTCACAGCAACCTCCAACTCTTTGGTTCAAGCAATTCTCTTGCCTCAGCCTCTCAAGTAGCTGGAACTACAGGCGCCTGCCACAACACCCAGCTATTTTTTGTTGTAGTTGTCATTGTTATTTTAGCAGGCCCAGACCGGGCTCGAACCCACCAGTCTCAGTGTATATGACTGGTGCAATGGGTGCTGAGCCCAAGTTCATTTATAATATATAAATATAAGGACAAAGTTTTTCTTTTTTGGTTGCAGCCGTCATTGTTGTTTGGCGGCCCGGGCTGGATTCGAACCCGCCAGCTCAGGTGTACGTGGCTGGTGCCTTAGCCCGTTGAGCCACAGGCGCCGAGCCAGACAAAGTTTTTCTTTGTAAAAATAAACTTTTTAGAGGAGTTCTAGTTTCAAAGTCAAATTTAGAGGCCGATTCCCCACGTTTCCCGCCCTGCCCTACAGTAGCTGTGTAGCTACTGCCTTGTTAGAAAATGTTAGTAGATTTTGGGGGGTGGGTACCCCATTTGTGCCTGTTAAGTGGTGGATTTGAAAACACAGCTGTTGTAGCAAACCAGTCCCCATCAAGCGTTTGCTGCCGCTGGCGTTGCCTGTGACACACAGCATCAGGCAGACAGGTTTGCACACGTGTGTGCTCCCGAGTGTGTTTGGGGGCCAGGAACAGAGCAGGACGTGTCTGCAGCCGCAGTGCAGAGCGTGTGGGCAGCGTACACTGGGCTGTCTTCCAGGAAGTGTCACTATTGAATGCTGTGACTGGGATGCAGATGTCAACCCCAACCAGGTTGGGGTGCTGGCAGCAGCCCCTCCCATTAGCTTTCGATGGGATTAAGTTTACCGCCAGCTCTTTCCCTCAGCAAATTGTAGGAAGTCACATGTTTTGGCATCACTTGCCCTTAAATTAGAAACAGGACAATAGAGGAAGTTGTTGATTGGAACAATTGTAGTTTCACTTGTGTGAGTTCATCGGCAAATCATAACAAAATTGTTGTCCCTGAATGCTCTGACGATCACTGGAACAGGTTCCAAAGGGAAGCCGATTTTTCTGTGCTGCGGAAAACCTGTCTTGGAAGTTTTACTGGTCTTTTAAGTAGACTATAGCAGATTAGGTCACAACACACTCTTAAACTTCTTCACACTCCCACAGCTCACAGACACTCAGAGCCCCCCAGCTCGGGGAAGGTGGGCATGGTACGGCTGCACTCTAGCAAGGGTGCGCCTGGCTTCGTGCTCCAGAAGAAACATTTCGCCGTTTGCAGAGGTGCTGTGGCCTGTGCGTGAAACCGCTCCCTCCCAGAAGGCGGCTTTGTGTCTCAGGGCTCCCTCCTCTGCGTGAGGACGCTCCTGGCGCTCCACGGTCAGGAGCACTGCTGCCTGCCTCTGTGCTCTCCTGCCTTTTCTTCTCAGAGTGCCTTTGCTTCTGTTTCTTGTAGGGCCCTAGAGATGGAAAGAGAAGTGTTTTGAACTTTTTCTCTGAGTCTTTGTGTCCACGTGGGTCCTCATTCCAGGCCCTGAAGAGGGCTGTGGTTGAGTTCAGGCTGGGGACCACCTAGCCTGAGGCTGCATGGGACACACCCCTGTGTTCTCTGAAGTACAAGGACTTGCTGGTACCTTTCCAGTGTGCCTCGGATGCAGGGCCCCGTCCTCTGGCCACAGCCCTGTAACAGATACACAACAGGGGCTCTTCTGGCTCCCCTTCCGGGGGCGGGGGGCGGACACTACCCATTTGCACTCCCTCCGCAGCTCTACCCTTGGGGGCTTCAGGTATCCACTGTGCCTCCTTAATGAGGTGGTGGGACCTTATTTTAATATAATGCTTAAGTTTTTAAATTATGAAAAAATTATTTAAAATAATAGGTATCCCCTAAAATGTTTACAGAATCCCCAGGGCTCTGCAGAAACAGTTTTGGGAAACAGGAATCGGGTGGTACCCTACTATGAGCAGTTGTACGTTGTCCTGAAGGCTGTCACTCCTCAAACCATGGTGGCCAGATGGATGTGTATCCTTTAGTACAGGTGCTGCCGAAGCGAGCACACTTGGATGTGTATCCTTAAGGAGATCCAGTGTTCACTAAATGTGTTGATGTGGGCCTAGCAGTTAATTGGGCTGTGTTAAAGTTGCTGTTTGGAACATTGCCTCACTGTGTCCACTATTGGAAGCTTTTTTTTTTTTTTTTTTTTTTTGAGACAGTCTCACTGTGGGTAGAGCACTGGGGCATCACAGCTCACAGCAATTGCAAACTCTTAGGCTTAAGCGATTCTCTTGCCTCAGTCTTCCAAGTAGCTAGGACTACAGATGCCAGCTACAATGCCCAGCTATTTTGTTCTTCTTGTTGTCATTCTCGTTTAGCTGGCCTGGGGCCGGCACCCTACCCACTGAGTACGGGCCACCGCCCCATTGGAAGTTTTGAAGCTTGCATTGGGTTAGCGCTTCAGACTAACAATATTATGTGGATAAGTTCAAAGGTATGAGACATGTGGTAGACTTTTTTTACTAATTAACTGCTACTTTTAAAAAATCCAGAAGATACTAACAATATTTGTTGTTTTCATCACTATAGATGACAGTGAAGTTACCCGTAAACTCTCTTCACTGCCACTGCATTTGCGCTGCCTGAGGAGGGAAGCTGCTGTGTTAATGCCTAAACTTCCTGAGTGACAGGTGAGCCTCACCTCACCATGCTCACCTCATTCCATGAGGGCTCAGGGAGGCCTCACCCGGTGTGACTGTTCAGGATAACAGCAGGTGGGGTGCCTTGCTAGCTCAGACAGTCCTGCAGTATTGGTACTTATCAGCTGGTTATCCTCATTCATTCATTCAATTCATTTGTTCTTTCAACAAACCCCACCAAGCTTCTGCTGTGTGGCCAGGCATAGTGCCAGAGGGTGGAAGGGGCCCCCCTTTCAGGGGCAGACACTGGGAGATCTGAGAACAGATGAAAGTGGGTGATGGAATCTTGTGAGGGCTCCTCACTGCCTGGGCAGGGCCGTGTTATCCAGCTCAGTAGCAGGGGTCACCCATTCTCAAGGAGTCCAGTTGAGCCTGGACAACTGGACTCAGTGTAGTTGAGTTGAAGGCGGGAGGGACAGGAGGCAGAGCCAGACTCAAGGGCACTGGAGGCCTGTGGACATCATGTTGCACAAGGGAGAGATCCAGGGTGCACATGCTAGGGGTGGTCCCTTTCTTTGGAGTTCCCTGGCAGGTGGCAACACAGGCCCCAGTGGGGTCTTAGAGATGGGTGTCCTGTGTCCCTGGTAGGCTTAACCCCTACAGAAGCCCCCACGCACAGCCAAGACCTAAGCGGGCCTGTGTGCTATGCTGAAACACCCACTGCGTCACTGCTGGCGCCAAGGGTGAGGCAGATTTGCCAGCCGGCTCAGCGCCCTAAGCAGCTGTTGGGTGGCTTGTTCCGACTAGGCTGGGGGAGATGACCAGAGGGCCAGGATGCTTTGTTTCCTGTCTAGCTGCTGGTCTCCCTTCTTTTCATTTTCTCTTTGGAAAGCAAAATTTGAGCTGATTTGTTTTTTTTTGAGACAGAGTCTTACTTTATCTCCCTTGGTAGAGTGCCCTAGCAGTGTAGCTCACAGCAACCTCAAACTTGGGCTCAAGTGATTCCCTTGCCTTATCCTCCCAAGTAGCTGGGACTACTTGGGAGCCAGTACAAGGGCCTGCCACAGTGCCTGGCTATTTTTAAAGACAGAGTCTCGCTCTGGCTCAGGCTGGTCTCAAACCTGTAAGCTCAGGCAATCCACCCACCTCTGCCTCCCAGTGCTTGGATTACAGGCATTTTTTTTTTTTTTTTAGCAGGCCTGGGCTGGGTTCGGACAACCAACCCCAATGCATGGGGCAAGTGCTCTAACCATTGAGCTATCGGTGCCCAGCCTGAGCTGATTTTTAGAAGTAGAAGTATAGCAGAGGCAGAGAGACTGGCTCTGCTCTGAGGGGAGCCCTCCTACATCTACTTGTGCCATCAGCGTCACCGTGCCACTGTAGACACGGGCCCCTCAAGTTCCTGAGGTTTTAATTTCGTAAATGCCCCAGCTTTCCCAGGTGAAGCGAAGCTCTCCTGCTTGGAATCTGGAGCTGACTCCTCAGCTCTCTTGGTGGCTGGAGCTCAGGTCTGCACACCCTGGGTGGGAGGTGCCGGCCTTGCTGGGGCTTTGTGTACACTCCTCAGGCACTCTCACACAGACTTCTCTTTGCAAATAAGCAGCTAAAGTGCTCGCTTCGGCAGCACACATACTAAAATTGGAACGATACAGAGAAGATTAGCATGGCCCCTGCGCAAGGATGACACGCAAATTTGTGAAGCATTCCTATTTTTATTGCTAATTGAAAACTTTTTCCTAATACCCCGCCATGACAACTTACAATTTAGTCAGCACTGGCAATTTTTGATGGTCTCTATGGAGATTATATATAAAAAAAAAAATAAGCAGCTAAAAACTGTCCCAATTCCTTCCCTCTCCTGATTTTGGAGGTGGAGCTCTTGTGTTCTGATTCTGTTTGAGTGAAGACTGATAGAGACTGAACCCCACAGGCGGCTGGGGGTGTGGAAGGCAGTGCAGGCCCTCTTGTTGGCGCCTTCCCTGAGATTCCGCCAGGTCAGTGAGGGCCAGCAAGCCGTGACCTGGGCTGCACTTGCAGAACTGAGCAGCAGGCCAAGGATGGGTTTTCCGTAGAGCCCACCTCGGAAGACCCACGTGCCCTCACACAGGTTGGCTGCCTGGGCTGCGGCTACAGCTGAAGTCATTCTCGGAGTTAGGTGCACACGCAACGTGGGACCAATGGTGGACTGAACAGAACCAAAGAGTGTGATGTTTATGAGTCAGTGCTGAGGCTCCTTAGAAAACTAGTTGCTGTCATTTGGCCAGAATCCCACACAATTTGGGCTTTACAAATGTACCTGGACACACTTGTTTCTCATACAGATGACCGCTCTTAGCTGGTGGAAGGAGGTAGTTAAAATCATTGATCTATTTTGGTTTAAGGCTGACCATAAGAGAACTCATGACAGTTTCTCTTAGCATAGGAATGATTCAGAAAGATAGTGATGCAGCATGAATAGCAGAGTGTTAGAATTGTTAAAGCAAGAGGATTTACTGTGCTATTCTGTTTACAGATGTCAGAAGTAGTTCCATGATAACATATTTTAAAAAGCAATATTATAATATATTCTGAAATAACTTTGGAAACAGTTGTTTTAATTGAGATGTTTGTGTAGTGCAGAATGTTGTGTAAATTTGAAAGAATTGTCAAGTAAGATCTGCTGTTTGCAATTGTAGCGAACTTTTGGGACATGGATGTAGAGAAGGATTACCAGAACCTTTGATTCCCAAGGAATTAGGAGGAATTTTAGTTTTGGGGGCTGCATGAGAGACTGTAGAAGGAACTGGAAGGTGAGCGCTAAGTGCAGGGCTGTCTGCGGGAACCTCCTGAGGGCAGAACTCTTGCTCCCACAAGTGTGGAGCCCCCCCCCCCCCCGGGGTTGCGACAGACCTACAGACCTGCAGTTGCTCCTCAGGACTGCCTGAGGGGTCACTAAGTGAGGATGGTGTCGCCAGGTTTCTTGTCCCCTGTGTGCTGTGCTAATTACAACCACCTTTGGTTAAGTGGATAGTAACTAGAAATATCATTATCAAAACTAGTTTTTAAACCTTTCTGTGAGGCTGACCTGCCTTAACACAACACATGTTGTGTTATCATTACAGGGGCACTTCTGTCTGGCCCTCTGAACTAAGCCCCAGTATCTGGAGGCCCAGCGCCAGAAGAACTTAGGGTGTTTTGAATCCCTGATCTTTCTTTGCTTAGGGAGAGAAATCTCATTTCCCTAACACATTTCTAAGAGGGCATTTCCGATTAGTTTATTTCTAGGCAGACTGTTTTATTGTGATGTGTTCATCCAGGGAGAAACATGTCACCAGGCTGGCTCACAGGAGCTGGATGGTGGGAGCTTTAGAATTGGGGTACAGGGTTTCCACAGCCCCTTGGGGACAATACCTGTGGGTTGGGACTCTATGAACCCCTAGATATTATAATCAAAGTTCAGCATGTTTGTAATTTTTGCCTGAAGAGATGTTCTGTAACTTCCATTTTATCATCAAAAAGTTTTATAGCCCAGAAGGGTCAAAGACCATTGCCCTGAACAGGCTGATACGCAAGAATCTGGAGGCCATGGGGTAGACGTGAGTCCCCTTTGGGCAGGGAGTGGTCCACCTCACCCACTTTGTGCCGCCCGTGCCACTCCCCATGTGTTTTTCCTGCCGCCTCTCCGGAGGGTCTAGTTTCCCCTTTGGGTCCCCCCTTTTCTACCTCCCTGTCATAATATTTGTAGGCCATAAAGGGCACCACTAGTCCCCTTCCGCATGCAGGAGTGTGTGGACCATGGCACTGTTGTCTTCTCTCCTCTCTGCTCATCTTCTCTGATCCCGCTTTCCTATGTTGCCCCACCTCTGTCTTCCCCCAGAATTAAATTCTGAATGAGAAAATGTGGTCTGTCTAGAAATCAGGTCTTGCTGTTTCACAGACGCACCCTCAGTGAGCGCCGGAGGACTGAAGCTGTGACAAGGCCATAGAACTCTCCCGTGATCTGGCATCAGGCCCTAGGAGCCACGCGGCTGGCTCGGGGGAATGGGTGGCGGCCCACGTGGGCCGCGTGGAGGCTGCCCCTGACTCTGGCGGGTTGTTCTTCCTGTTTTGCAGATCAGCCAGTCACTCGATGGGGATTAACAGCGGACCACCTGTTTGCGTCACCCTCCCAGCTCTCTGTCAAAAGAACTTCAGCACCACTTCAGTAATAATGATGAAACTGGTATTAACTGAATGGCACTTATGGATTTTTAACTCTAATTCACAGTAAACCAGCAAGCCATATGTTTAAAATCCAACCAAAAAATCGTCGTTTTGCTGCATGTCTCATACGATTGTGAGAAGTCGTGAGATCCCTGTTTGTACAAAGAGGAATATAAGTATTACTTGCCTGAGGAACACAGAAGACGTCTTAATTTATCATTAAAGATATATGATAGTATTATTTATATAAATAGAATAAATATATATAAATATATATTTTTGGTGGTAATGAAAATGGCTCCGCAGAATGCCGACTCAGAATCTATGCAAGTTCAAGAGTTACCTGTGCCCTTGCCGGACCTGCAGAATCCTGGAGAGTCAGAGGCCGAGAACCACGACGAGACCCTCAGCGAGGGCTCCATAGACCGGATCCCCACGCGCCTGTGGGTGATGCACGGGGCGGTGATGTTTGGCAGGGAGTTCTGTTATGCCATGGAGACGGCTCTGGTCACCCCCATCCTGCTGCAGATTGGTAAGTGCGGCAGCCAGTGGTAAACCCAGTGCCGCCGGTAAGCTTGCCCTTGGTCATGCGTGCAGCATGAGGTGGGACAGTGTACCTGGAGCCCAGGACACAGAAATCCTTGTCTTCTCCCCTTTGACGACAGTTTTCTCCTGTTTTAAGCTGGGGTAGGGGGGACAGTCCTGGGGCGTTTGACAATGAATTGTGGTTTTGGCAAAGTGCTGGTTGAGGTCTGCGGCCAGATTGGTACAGTAAATACTGACTGTTGGCGTGGCCTCCCCACCTGAGGCACCCACTGTGTGTGATGAACCACGAGTGAAGGACACAGCCACTAGCCAGTGACAGCTGCTTGCCAAGTCATCCTGGGCAGGTTAGGGAGCCTCCCTGGCACCCTTAGGTTCCCTGTCTGTAAAATGAGCATGGTCACAGCTCATGCTCAGAACAGCGTCTGGCCGTGCGTGGCAAGCACCAATGCGGTTTTCTCTGCTATCTCATTACCTGAGTTTATCATGCACTTTAGATGGCCAAATGGCAGGTTCGGAACTCAAAGACACGCACAGGTAGACAGGACCAACTTAGCATGTAGGTGATGCTGATGTCCCTTCCATGTTGATACAAGGGAATCTCCTAGACCCTAGAAGTTTTGTCTGAATGTTCAATTTTCCCTGTGGTCTAAGAAGTCTTAAAGTCTTGTTTTCCAACCCCTTAGCCTCCTGAGAGGGTAAAGGGGCAAACCATTTAAAAGCGTCGGTTTTATTCTAGAATTCCACATTTTATACGTTAAAATGTTTTTGAATCTACTTGGTGGTTCTAAGGATGTTTCTTGCCACAACATAATAAAATTTTTCTTACTCAGCCCCCATGCTGCAGAGCTGAGGTCCGAGATGAAAGTGTAGCATTTCCTTTCGTTATGAGCGGGGCAGCAGCCGGAGCACAGATGTCTCATCCGGGGCACAGTGGGAGCGGGTGTCTGGGATCGATGCTGATGCTCAGTATTATTTCAGAAATCACAGTCATGGCCACATCCATCCTGGGTGTTGTCACGTTAATAAAGAACCACTCATATGACTTTTCTGGTGTTTTGATGATTGTGTACTTTTACCTTCATAAATACCTTCTAGGTATTTTATTTTTCATCTTGAGAAACCTTGTTCTGAGAAGGCCCCACAAGGTGAAGTTAAAGGTCCTTTTCTGGGGGACTGGAGGGCTGTGAGGCACCACCAAGTGTAGCTCACTCTCAGTTCTTTGGCCTCTGTGTCTGTCATGTGGGGTGGGGACACTAGGAGTGGACAGGACACCACATCTGTGCTGGTGTGGCTTGGCTCAGTGAAGGAGGAGGGGAAGAAAATGAGCTGACTGGTGAGCACCACTTTAAAAGTGCCCTGAGACAATGAGACACAGACTGTTATCAGCTGAGCTGGTGTGGGATGGAGAGCGGGAGAGGGCACTGGGCAGCATGTCCAGGGGCCCAAGAGGGAAGTTGGGGTAGCAAGTAATTTGGCACATTCATAGAATGGAAAGACGCAGTCAGGGGGAAGTTGGGGTAGCAAGTAGTTTTACCAAGCATTTGTTTTGTCTGTTCAATGTTTGAGGACTTGGCAATCATGACAGCAGTTGTGACGAAGCTGAGGTGGCTAGTCAGAAACCACCTGCCACCCTTCATTCACACCACCTCTTAGGCCAGGGCACAAAGGCACAGTTCAGAGACTCTTCTCACCGAGAGATGGATGGACAGGGTAAAGAGATGTGGTGGATTTTCAGGATCACAGCCTCACAAACCTCCACACCTCCACAGTGCCTTGGAATTCTCACGTATTATGGGTTGTCTTAATTCCATTTAACTCAGAGCACATTTCTTTGTTTAGTTGTGAGTGTTTGATTCATTATGTGAGACTTGTATTGATTTTAGGTAATTCAGGATAATAAATAAATGTGGTTTTGTCTCAGTAAACCCATTGTAAGTTGAAAATACCCTAAGTTGAAAATGCATTTAATAAGCCCAACCTACTGGATGGTGTTGCCCAGGCTGGCCTGCCTTAAATGTGCTTGGAGCACTTAAATTGGCAAACAGGTTGGCAAATCTTAACACAAAGGCCATTTTATGATGAAGTGTTGAATATCATGTACTTTATTGCATATTATAATGAAAGAGTAACAGAACGGTTGCATTGTACTTGAAGTATGGTTTCTACTGGGCGCACATGTCTTTGCACCATGGTAATGGTGACGACTCCTGAGCTGGAACCGTCCTAAGTCAGAGAACTATCTGGAAATCTTACTATATGAGATACATACTGAATATCAAAAGTAGTTTTTCAGAGTTGTAGGTATATCTGTTCCATGTACGCTTCCAGGGATGAAGCTGAACTGGGGAGAGTTGACACAAACAGGTGGCCGTGGCAGACAGACAGCATAGCAGGAGCACTCACTGGCCCCATGCACTGCACAGCTTGTGTCTTCACCCCAGAAGCCTCCGGAGGGCCCCTCACAGGAGCCACCGCCCCATGCCTAGCCTGCCTGTTCTGGAACAGATGATAGTGGAGCTTCACTGCACATAGTTAGTACCTCTTCCACTTGGTGAGACCCTTGCACTTTTTCTGGACGACTCATCCATTTTGCTGCATGAGCCAGTACTTAATCCCTCATTTCTTCTCAGAAATGAGGTCTTGGCTCTGTCGCCCATGCTGGGATGCAGCGGCATGACCATAGCTCACAGCAACTTCGGACACCATCTTTTCATTATATATAGGTCTCTAAATATTTAACTGTATCAAGCTTTTGTAAATAATACCGTTTAGATTTCTGATTGTTCATCACTGTGTAGAGTAACAGAAATGACTTTTATGCATTGACCTTGTATCATGCGGCCTTGTTAAAGCTCACTTAGTAGTTGTAGTAATTTTTAACGTCTGTAGGATCTGTAGTGATGTTTCCTCTTTTCTGATATTGATAATTGGTCTTGATTAGTCTGATCAAAGGTTTAACAATTTTATTGATCTTTTGAAAAGACTCAGCTTTTGATTTCTTCGATTTTTTTTCTCTATTGTCCATTTCCTGTTTCATTAATTTACACTCTTACATATATATTTTCTTTTGTTTACTTTGCTTTTAATTTCTTATTTGTTTCTTTTTTGTTTTCTTATTCAGAAAGAGAGCTTTTCTGTCACCCAGACTTTAGTGTGGTTAGTGGTGTCTTCATAGCTCAATTGCAACCTTGAACTCCTGGGCTTAGGTGATCCTCCTGCCTCGGCCTCTGGAGTAGCTGGGACTACAGGTATGTGCTGATTGTAATTGTTTTTGTAGAGACAGGGGTCTCACTATGTTGCCCAGGCTGGCCTTTAACTCCAGGCCTCAAGCAATCCTCCTGCTTAAGTATTCTGGAGTTCTGGGACTACAGGTATGAGCCACCACGCCTGTCCTGGCCTCTTTAGTTTCTTACAGTCACGCTTACAGCATTATTTTTTATACTTTTCTTTCCTAATGAATTAATTTCTAATAAATGATTTTATTTCTAATCATAGATACTATTATGCAGAGGGGCCCGAGCAGAGTATGAGCAGAATTCAAGAGCCCTCTGGGCTACCAGCTGCGGTCAGCAGCCTCAGGCAGGAATTGACTCTGTAGCGTCTGTGCTCCGGCAATAGTGGGGAGCACCAGCGCCAGGCCCAGTGCATCGAGGTGCTCTGCACGCCCTGGCAGTCTGTAAGTGAGGGCAGGATCACTGACCTGTTTAACAGATGTGTAAACGTGGCTCAGCAACATGATAGTACAGCTTCCAGCTGTTAATCTGGGGCAGGCAACAACCCACGTAGCTTTTGATTCTCTTGAGAACCTTAAGTTCTCTGACCCAGCCACTATCTATCCCCCATTGCTGATATCAGACTTTGGATACGGGATCCAACATTCTTAATCACGACTTTTACCCCCTTGGTCTAAACATTCATTGTAGAAAAGTAATATAGAAACACTGTAACCAGTAGGCAGGCTCATTCCTGGTATAGAAGGTATTTGGGCCTAGCCTGTGGGATACCTAGGTTTGAGAAATTTTAAAATAATCATTCTAGTACTTATTTTATTTCTTGTATTCTATTTGTCATGTGAACTAGGTTGTTTGGAAGAACCTGGCGCCTGGCTGATCATTCTCAGCTGTGCCAGGCTTTGTTCTCCTTTCATGGTAAAGTTTGAGTCTAGATTTTTATTTTTGGTGACTAGCTCTTCCCTGCAGTCCTCAGCAAGATGCATGTGTGGTGAAAACGAGACTTGGCAGGATGTGCCCACGTCTGTGCTTGGGGGATGTGGAACCTTTCTGTTTTCACCTTCCTGTGAAGGGAGGTCAAGGCTGGGCTTTTAGGAGAGCTCATCCCTTTCTCCTCTGGCCCTGGAAGGGGATTCGGGCTGTCCCTGCCAGCTGCTTGCCAGCTGCCACACTCCTGTCATCTGGGCACATTGTGCTGTCACAGCTGGGATCCAGCAGGCCAGGCAGGAAAGGCCCCATTCCCCTTCTACCTACACAAGGCGAGACTCGAGTTCACGTCTCTTGATTCCAAGCAGCCGCCTCTTTTTCTGAAGGAGCCTCTGGGCTCAAAGCAAGGGCCACTCCTAGTGCTGGGGTGGGGGGTGTTGTGGAATTTCTGACCTAGGAGGAAAGACCACTTTGGCATCCAAAGGAGGGGGTATGTCTGCCCTAGAGACCCTGCAGGCCGTTTCTCCTTTCCTGCTCACACACCCAAGACCTGGGTAGCTGAGGGGAGGACAGTGCCCCATCACTGCAGGCTTGGTCAGCACTGTCCCCTGAGCAGCACAGCTCTGGGACCCTTACCCACAAGGTGAGCTGTTTAAACATGAACTCTGCTTTCTTAAGTCTATAGTGTTTCATAGTGTTCGGAGCTCAGCAGGTGCAGCAGGGCAGACAGGCTTCCATCCACTCCTGTCCCCCAGGCTCCTGGTCCCCATCTCTGCAGGCAGCTGACACCTGCACTTTGCCCTAACCCTTGGAGATGTCCTGCCCACTTACACACTAGGCAGGCAGTGTTGGGCCTTGTCACTGCCCTTCAAGACCCAGGGAGTGCCCTTGGGGGGCCATCTACTGCAGGTAAGGTACTGGCCGCTCTGTGGAGCTGCCTGTCTGCCTCCCTGGCTGATCCAGGGGTGGTTTCCTGGCTGTTCTTTTTCTTTTTCTTTTCCTTTTTTTTTTTTTTTTGAGATAGTCTCAAGCTGTTGCCCTGGGTAGAGTGCCGTGGCGTCACGTCTCACAGCAACCTCCAAGTCTTGGGCTTTAAGTGATTCTCTTGTGTCAGCCTCCCAAGTAGCTGGGACTGCAGGTGCCCACCACCACGCCTGACTTTTTTGGTTGTAGTTGTCATTGTTTGGCGGACTCAGGCTGGATTTGAACCCACCAGCTCTGGTGTATGTGGCTGGCGCCTTAGCCGCTTGAGCCACAGGCACCAAGCCCACGGGCCCTTTTTGATGCAGAATCACTGCTTATGGTGTCTTTGCTTGAGGTACCACATCTCTTCTGTGCTAAATTCCCACCCCCTCTATTAGATGGTGAATGTTTGGAGGAGATTTTTTAAATACTTAACATCTTCAGGCCCAGAGAGTCACTAATAGGACGTCAGAGCAGCGGCCGCAGCCTGCGAAGTGGTTTTTATGTCCTTAGTGCTGGTGGTTTCTGAAGAGACCTACCACTCTGCCCTGAAGGAGGAGGGAGAGTGAGGGTGTGAAGTGACCCACCGGCCACCAGTGAGGGCCAGGAGACCCTCGCCTGCTCTGTGGAGCCTGTGGCTGTCCCCGCCCTCCCCCTGTGGCCTGCCCAGGCCACCCTCAGCACCTGGCATGGCATGGTCCCCTGTTTTACGTGTCGTCATGGCTGTACACAGCAGGTGGTGAATCTGTTTCAGAGTTGGGATTAAATTGGCTTGTGTGGTTACGTCAAACGGCGGCAAAGTCCTGTGGGGACCTTTCTGAAGAGCAGCCCAGAGCTCTCAGTGCCACCGCTTTGCTGCGGCGCCCATCCGGGCCCCTCCGTCCTGCAGGGGCGCTGTGCTCCCACATGGTCTTTTCCCTTGGGAAGGGGAAGTGCCGCTTTCCCTCCTGTATACAATTTCCCTCCTGCTCAGGAAGTGCACTCAAGAGAAAAAAGACCGCAGAAGAGAACGGAGGGGTGTCATTTGTCCCTGTCCGTTGCCTCCTGGGTTAGGACTAGCCTAGTGTGAGACCCCTGTGTGCTTGGTGGAAACCCTGGCTAGTACAGCCTCCAGGGACACAGAAGTGCTGCCTGCAGAACGCCAGGCTCATTCTAATTCAGGAGGCTGGGTGTGATGACTAAGGCTTGTGCTCCCTTCACAGCTGTCCCCAGACACTGTCGCTCTTTCCTGTGTCTTGGTGTGAACTGGGACTCCTAGGACACGATCAGCTATGATGTGAAGCTTCTCGTTTCCTCTTGTGGGAAAGCCCTCCTCACAGAAACACTGGGCGTTTAAAATGTGTTAAGTGCCCGTCACTTCCCTCTTCTCCCTGGGTTGGGGGAGGCCCTGGCCGTTGGAGGACAGGTGCTGGTGGGAGCAGGTGTGCCAAGGTGACCAGGCTGCAGCCTGGCACTGAGTCTCCGGTGGGTCCTGGGCCCGCAGCTCCGTCCCCAGAGGAGCCTAGAGTGCTGCCTCTAAGGCTGCAAGGGGCCTAAGCCACAGGGCACACCTGTAAGCACAAGCTGTGGTGGGGACTGTATCCAAGTAAAAACACATCCATCCGTGCATGTGAGTGTGTGGATGTGCAGTTAAGTGGGCTGTCACGCAGTGATGTGTGAGCACCTCCCAGATGGGCCGTGGATGCTGAGCAGGTACCCCCTGTGCTCACTGCCTTCTTTGTCCAGGGTGTGTCCAACTGGTGCCTGCTAAAACTCTCTGGCCACCTGACTTGTGTGATGTTGCAGCTCCCTTGCCTGAGAGGTTGGTGCATGGACACATGTGGTACCTCTCTAGGAATTCCCTTTGTGTGTAGTGAGAAGGGTCTGAAGGTGTCTGGTGGCCCAAGGGTCACCTGCAGATAGCACACTATAGGTTTATTTTCCTGTTTTGAAAAACAAGACTCAGCCACTCCCCCCAGAAAAGGAATTCCAAAGGGGCATACCTGCCCTGATCGCTTGGGTTCCATGTTCTACTTTGTCACAGCAGTTGAGACTATCTTTGTCCCGCTTCACATGTGGCAGTTTTTCCTTTGCTACACTGACTCAGGGCTGGGGACTAACGTTGAAAAGCCTGGGGAGACTCTTAGTAGAAGGGGGCCTGTGCCTGGCTTGCCTGGGCACCCTCACCGCAGCCTGTGGCCGGTGGGTGGCTGATCATTGACACCCCTCAGGCACAGCGGTCCGCTGTGCACAGTCCCTGGGGAGTGTGCCAGGTGCTGGGCACCCAGCACCACACCTGGTGTGGGGAGGGCGCTGCCTCCATCAGTGCTCAGTGTCCGCTGCTGCCTCCCCTGTGTCGGGTCAGTGGCTGGCGCCAGGGACACACCGGGAGCAGCTCAGTGCCCTCTGCCCTCTGGGGGCTCCATCCTGCTAGCAGACAGGCAGGGCTGGACTGCAGGTGTGGAGTAGGAGGAGATGGTGAGTGGCCACGACTAGATGGCCCTCGAGGACTTTGTGCTCAGTGACATAAACCAGTCACAGAAGGACAAACACTCAGGATTCCATTCATCCTAGGGCCTTGCAGGAGCCGCGCCACCATCCCCGAGAGGGACAGTAGAATGGTGGGTGCTGGGGGGAGGGGGCAGAAATCAGTGTTTAAGGTCTCAGTTTGGGAAGTAGTTCAGGAGGTGTGAGGTGGCAGTGGTGCCAACAGCCGCACAGGGGTATGAGTATGCTTTGTGCCACCCAACTCTCTACTTAAAATGATCGAAATGGTTAAGTTTTATGTTGTATATGTTTTATCACAATAAAATGAAAAGACACAAGCACTCCAGAACTCAACTAAAAGTTGGACATCCTGCTGACTAGAGACTTAAGGAAAGCTTGGAGAGTGACCCAAAGCCCAGGTGTGGAGACGCAGGCTAGCGTGGGGCACATCCCCTGCCTGGGAGCCTGCGTGTGAGCTCAACTGAGCCAGGGCCCCAGGCCGGGCGCCCACCATGTGGTTAAAACCAGTTACAGCTGGCAGGCATGTGCCAAAGTTAGAATCGTGTACAGTCATCTTCCGTACATGGGGATTGGTACATTCCAGATAAAAACGTAGTTTCCGGTCATTTGAGAGTTACTATTGAAAACAGGCCTAACAAATTCTGTGCACCGCATTGTACCACACACTCTACTGGCTTGATGTTAATACTGAAATGTGCTAATGTAAAGGAAATTAAAACATTAATATAAACCACTTACTGTAACACAGTTCTACTGACTTATAGAACAGCTTTGTAGAAGCAGTGTATGATTTTAGTTAAATGGGAGTCAGTACACTTTTTAACTTCCAGTAGCAGCATAACACTGGGTGCTGTTAGAGCCTCCTGGAGGCTGCGGCCGCTGCACCCCGTGTCCGCCCACCCACAGCAAGGACATCCAGGCTCTGGTTTATTATTTTGGCCGGGTGGCATACCCATTGCTTGTATTTCAGGTGGGCGTGGTCAAAGGTTCCTGAATTTTGACCATAATAATCAAAGAACTTTTTGTGCCAGGATGTTTTGTTTGGATTGGGAAGTCTGTATTTCCTTGCATTTCAGATCATTGTACTTTTAAAACAATGAAATGTCAACCATAGTAATTTCCTCCAAGCTGCTATATACATATTTATTATTCTTCCATCAAATACTTAACCTATCACTTACCTGCTAGGTGCTAGGCACTGCCCTCCCACTCCCCATTAATACAAGGGTACATATGATTAGGTCGCATCATTGGTATTTGCTGGGAAAAGTCAGAGTTGTGTCTGAGCCCTTCCCCCATGAGGGTGCCCTGTGCCCTGCACTGTGCCCATTAGGTGGGAGATTATTGAGCCCTTCCCCCCTTCTCTTCTGGAATTTAATTATTTTTTTTTTCTTTTGGGCCTATAGTTGCTCACCTACTAGATTCCAATTAGTGGTGGGATGCTTGCTTTTCTATTCTCATGATACTTTACTAAGAGATGTTCTCCAAAGCCATCCAGGTAAATACAAAAGATGAAAAGTTTCCATCTTTTTTTTAATGACTGAATAGTAGTATTCCATGTTGTCCATATGTCACACTTTATTAATCCATCATGGATTGATGGGCACTTGGGTTGTTTCCACATCTTTGTGACTGTGAATTGGGGCGCCAGGCATTATTTCCAGTACTGGAGATGGAACAGGCAGCTAGGAGACTTGGACACGTGACCAGGGCACTTACAGCTTGAAAGGTTGGTGGCGTGCTGGCAGGAAATGTGGGAAGACGATTGTTTGTCCTGGGGACCACGTAGCTCCAGGTGGAGGCCCGGGGGTGGTTCGGGTCAAGCTGTCCATTTCATTCCAGCATGAAGGGTGCACAGCGAGGCTTTTGGGTGAAGGTTGTGCTTTCTGCCTTGTTTAGAGAAGGAAGATGAGGAAGGACAGTTAAAATACAAGTTGTCACATCCTCTTATAAAGGTGAGCATGGGGTTCAATGGGGACAAAACACAGGGAAGGTTACACACCTGGGACGCTGCACCTCTGTGTTGCAAAAGGTGAGAAAGGGTCAGTGAGGCAGGTGCTGGGCATGACGGAATGGGTAGGGAGTGTGGCATATTAGGAAATGGGGACCAGTCTTGCATGATAGAAGGGCACAAGCTTGAACAGAGCAGTTGGAAAGGCAGGGAAGGATCAGGTCCCAGGAGGCTTTACGCATCACTGCAAGGAGGTGATTTACTGAGAAAGTGAGTGATTCTGCAGTTTGTGACATTGCATGTGAGCACTGATAAAAGTAACAGTAGTTTAGAGTGAGCAACGTAACGTATCTTGGCAGTTTCCAAGCTTATTAGATCATTGTAATTTTAAAAATTTTATAACACAAAGAAGATAAGGAAAAATGTTATCAATTATTCCTACAGAAAATGATTGCTTGCCTTTATAATAACAGCCATAAATAAGCTAAATGAATATTAACAGACCATTACAAACACATGTAGAAGTGATAGGACAAGGTACCTGCTGACTCAGAGATGAACTTTGAAGTTGTGGTGACCTGTGGGCCGTGTGCCAGCGCAGCTCCTGTGGGCAGTCACACCCTCCCGGCCAGGTGGCTCTCGAGGAAGGGTGCATTGTTTCTTAAAGGAATTACTCTGTAAATGTTGAATATTTTGCTTAAACACTCATCAAAAATAAAGTTAGAATCATGGAAAGAATAAGGGGATTTTTTTAGGGTAAATTTTAGAACAAATGCTATCTTTTTTATTTTTTTGAGATAGAGCCTCAAGCTATTACCCTGGGTAGAGTGCCATGGCATCACAACTTACAGCAACCTCCAACTCCCGAGCTCAAGCGATTCTCCTGTCTTGACCTCCCAAGTAGCTGGGACTATAGGCGCCCGCCACAACGCCCTGCTATTTTTTGGTTGTAACCGTCATTGATGTTTGGTGGGCCCGGGCTGGATTCGAACCCACCAGCTCAGATGTATCTAGCTGGTGCCCTAGCCACTTGAGCCACAGGCGCCGAGCCTTTCTTTCTTTCTTTCTTTCTTTCTTTCTTTCTTTCTTTCTTTCTTTCTTTCTTTCTTTCTTTCTGTCTTTCTTTCTTTCCTTTTCTTTCTTCTGTCTTTCTTCCTTCTTCCCTTCCTTTCCCTTCATTTGCCTTGCCTCCCCTTGTCTTCCCTTACCTTTCATTTTTCATTCAATTTCTTTCCTTTCCTTTTTCCTTTCTTACTCTTCCTTCCTTCCTTCTTTCTTCACTTCTTTCATTCCTTTTTTTTAATTAAATCATAGCTGTGTACATTAATGAAATTATGGATACAATGTACTGTTTCTATATACTATTTGAGATACTTACATTGAACTATTTAACCTAGCATTCTCCGCTGTTTCTTAATTCTTGTTATAAGAACATTATATTCTAGAATTTGCATATTTAACATGTAACCTTTTAAAATGCATCATCAGTTTGGTGCCAGCATTTACCCTCCCTTCAGCCATCCTTCCCACTAACTTCCAGCTCTTCTTTTGTCTTCACCTTGGGCTGTTGTTGGTTATAGCTTTTATATGTAAGTTTGATTCCTTCTTTATAGGTTTCACAGTAGGGCTGATATATTGGATATTTTTCTTCCATTATTGAGATACTTTTCTAAGAAGAATATATGCCAAATCCAATTGTCTTTCTCTTTCTCTCTTTTTTTCATTCTTTCTTTCCTTTCTTTATTTCTTTGTCTTTCGTTTCTTCCTTCTTTTTTTCCTTTTATTCCCTCTTTTTTCCTTTCCTGTTTTGTTTCTTCCTTCCTTCCCTCCTTTCTTTCTTTCAATCTTTCTTTCTATCTCTATTTCTTTTTCACTTTCTTCCTTCCTTCCTCCTTTTCTTTCTTTCTTTCTTTCTTTCTTTCTTTTTTTAATTATAGCTGTGTACATTAATGTAATAATGAGGTACAATATGCTGGTTCTATATATAAATTGATACACTTACATCAAATTTGTTAACATGCCCTTCGCCAGTGTTTCTTAATTATTGTGTTAAGATATTTATATTCTACACTTTGCAGATTTAACATTAACCCATGTAAAATGCACCATTTTTGTGACCCCATGAATTACCCTCCCTCTATCCATCTTTGCCACTCCCCTCGCCATTCTCTTTCCCCTTTACCTTTGTCTTTTGGGGGGGGTTATAGCTTTCATATGGAAGTGTGGATGTTTATATACTGCTTTCAGAGTATGGATGAGCACATTGGGTATTTTTCTTCCATTCCTGACATACTTTGTAAGAAGAATATGTTCCAACTCCATGTCTGACTTTCTTTCTTTATTTTCTTTCTTTCTTTCTTTTCCTTTCCTTCTTTCTTTTGCTCTTTTACTCTTTCTCCATTCCCTTCCGTTCCCTTCCCCTCCCCTTCCTTCCCTTCCTTTCCTTTCTTTCTTCTTTTAATTCCTTTCTCTTTTCTTTGTTTTCTTCCTTTTCTTTCCTTTGTTTTCCTTTCTCCTTCTGTCTGCCTTTCTTTCTTTTATTTTTCATGAAACAGATTCTCACTCTGTTGCCTGGGCTAGAGTGTCATGGACTCAGCCTAGCACATAGCAACATCCAACTCTTGGGTTGAAGGTATCCTCTTGCCTCAGCCTCTGAATTAGCTAAAAGTATAGGTAAGTGCCACAACGCATTGTTACCTTTTCCAATTTAGTAGAAACCAGCTGGAGATCGGGGCTGAGGGTGCCTTGCTTTGCTCATCCTTCTCGGCAACACCTGACCTCAGGGGATCAGCCCACCTTGGCCTGCAAGAGCATCAAAATATTCTAGTCATGTGTGGCAAAATGAATTGAGCTCTACTTAAGAGATGACCTTATCAGGAGCCTTGAGTAGTGTCTAATCCTCAGGCCACTATGACATATAGGGAGTGTGTCAGGACTGTTTTGCATATTGGTGGTGGTAGATATTACCACAATTATGCATGGATCTGTTTTTTGCTTATTAGGTTTCATTAATGTTTGTGTATTGAACTTGTGGCCCGACATAATTTTTCTACTCCTTATGTGGCAAGAGAAACCAGAATGTTTGACACCCCTGGCACTGAGGTCAGGAATGTTGGAACTTTCCAGATAGGCTGATATTCCCCATGATCATCATAAATAACTACAGGAATGGATGGCACCACTTCACACATTGCCTAACCAGATGTTGAGAGGGGACTTTCACTCAGACACCTACCTTCCCAAACAAGCCTATGCTAGAGAAATATGTGAAACATCATGAAAGTATAACTGAGAATTGTGTAATGTACCTGTCAGGTTGATGAAATCACTATCTGATTGATAAGCTCTGGTTCTTGGTTTATAACATCCCAGGGCAGGAGTAGGTATAAACTGCACTCTTCCATTTACTTCCAAATCCATGACTTGTAAAGAAAAGGAAGGGTTGTTGAATCCCTTTGCCACAGAAACAAAGAAACTTTAGGATGCAGGAATTGAGTGTGAAGAAAAGAACCCCACTCATTTGTACCAGCTTCAAACCAACTACATACTTGGACAGCCACTAAACATGCTTAGCAGGAATAAGGCTAAGCTTGAAAATGGTAACCCAAGGCAATACCTGTTGTGATGTCATCCACAGTGATCATGTAGTGACTTCATCCTGTAATGTCCTGGATCCATGCGTGTGGTCATAGATATTAAGTGGCATTTTCTGCTAACTTCAGCTGCTGTTCTTCAAGTGTTTGGACCAGGATACTTCTTAGACCTCCATCCACAGACAGAGAAGTGTTCTCCCATTTGCACCTTATTAACTCTGTTGATGGTTGAGTTTCCTGGCACTAGGTTGACACAACAGTTGAGATTTTGTGCAGCAATTTGACTCACAGTTTGACTCAGGCTGCATTACAGCAGTCAACACTGGATGAGGTCATTTAAGTGGGACACTATTTCAAGGACCTCTTTTGACACCTACCCCAAAACATCCATTTGAGAAAAGCTTACAAATTTACTATGCCTGTCTACAGCCTCGATTTAGTCAAAGGTTCACAGGTCTTAAACATGTCTACTTTGCTTGAACCTTCAAGATAATTCTGATCCTTTTAGATGATGAAAATGTTTGTTGGTTGGTTTGTTGGTTTCTCTGTGCATGTATTTGTGTTTGGGTATTTTTGAGAAACAGTTGCCATATGTTGCCCAGACCAGTATACCGTGGCCTCAGCCTAGATCATAGCAACTCAAACTCCAGGAATCAGGCAATTCACCTGCCTGAGACTACCATTGGGCTAGAACTACAGGTGTCTGTCAAAATGCCTAGACATTGTTTTCAATTTTTAGTAGAGACAGAGTCTGACTCTTGCACAGTCCTTTCTCATCACCCCCTCATTCAAGAACGCCACTCATCTCAGCCTGCCAGAGGGCTAGGATTATAGGTGTCAGCCACCAAGTTTGGTCTTTTTCCGTCTCTTTGTTTCCCTTCCTCCTTTCGCCACTCCCTCACTTTGTTCTTCCTTCCTCCAATTCTCTCTCTCTCATTCATTTGCTCTCTTCATTCTTTTATTTCCTTCATCCCTTGCTTCTCTCTCTCTCTCTCTCTCTCTCCCCACCTACACCTTCAGGGAAAATTCTCTTGTAAAATTCTCAAATAGTGAAAATTTCATTTAACTATGGATGAGATGTAATGTGTGAATAATGTGTGAAATTTGGTTCCAGGGTCTTTTTTTTTTATTGTAAAGACTCAAGTTTTTTTTTAAAAAACTATCCTTATAAATAAGTAGAATTGTGCATTTCAGATTAATACCTTAGAATGTCTCTATATTTTGTGAGAATCTTGGTAGAGTAACTATTATTTGAATCTGACAGTTCTCTACTTTCTCACCATCAGTTTGGATCTTATAGTAATTGGCAGTTTATATCATCCATGCTTCCTAGTAATAGGTTGGCGGATACGACTTTAACCTTAAAGGGACACATCATTGCTTCCCTTTAAAATGAGTAGATGTTTTTAACATTACACTTCATTCCTTTAGTCACTGAGATCCTGTTACATGCTTTTTCTCCCCCTTTTAGTAGCAGACAAGTAGATTTTTGTATTTTCAACTTTGTATTATAAAAAATTACAAGTCGAGAGAATAAAATGAATCCCCACATGTCCATTTGTACTTAAATTCTTTCCTCACAGCCAGGCCTGTTTCCTTTACCCACCCACTTCCTCACTAACTTTGTCTCAACTGCCAATGATACTGAAGCTAACCCTACATGACATATTTTATTTTTTAATATTTCAGTGTGTGATTTTTAAAAGATAAGGACATTCCTATATTATATATAAATATGATGCTAGCAGTATAGCTCCATAAGTAAAAAGAACTCTTTATTACCAGATATGTTGTCTACTCATTTGAAATCAGAATAAGAACTGTTAGCCTTATTAATTTCAAAGTTATTCCGCATTTTATTCGTACCAAGGTAGAATAGTGATTTTTATTATAGCTTACTAAGTCCAGGTGGTGTCTTGAGCACATTTTCATTGGGAGTAAGATATTTATTTGTTGTTTTGTTTACAACAAAACAAATTCTGGTTATTTTTCTCACTCTTTTGTTATTAAAGTTATGGAATAATTTGGGTAGCAGGCAGGAGGAAGGGAAGTAACTATTCAAGATAATGAGTTAAACTAGATACTTTCTGTCCCACCTACCTCTGGGCCCAAGAATTTTCATTTTAGCCAATATTGTTGCACATAGAGATTTGAAGATTTTGTATTTATAAAGAATTTTGTGAGGATGTTTTGGGGAGGGTAATAAGGCAAAATAGAGACTCCCATTCTTTTATCCCTCAGAAATGAGGGAATCTTTTTTAACAGAGGTAACTGAGAGTATTGCTTTTTGCTCTGTATTTTAACTTACGTACTTTTGCACTAAATTGTAGAATTTGAGAGCTTGAAGGGACTTTGTAGATCCCCTGGATGAGCATGCCTCAGAATCCCCAGCTCCAGGTAGCTGCAGAGTTTCTGATGGAGTAAGTCTCGGGGGGGGGGGGAAGCTTCAGAATTTACATATTTTTGAGGAGTTCCTATGTGATGCTGTTCATCCAGTGAACATATTCTGAGGATTACTGAAGTAGCTCAATCCATTTTTCTTCCTCTCTCCATTTTTGCAAATGAGGAAATTAAACCTCGGAGGTAAGTGACAACTTTGCCTGCAACTCGTTAGTGACACAACCAAATCAAAATCCAAATATCTTTTTTTTTATTTATTTTATTTTTTTTATTATTTTTTTTTTATTGAATCATAGTTGTGTACATTAGTTCAACCATGGGGTACAGTGTGGGGGCTTCACATGCAATCTGAGATATTTTATCAACCTGATTGACATACCATTCATGATATTTTCTCGTTTAC